>VZTL01074334.1:0-77074 GCA_013400535.1 Scopus umbretta
GATTTTTAAGCAAGAGAAAAAGGTACGTATGCTGTAAATGTACATATGGACTATACAACTTGAGGAACTCACAATTACTTACCAAAAACATCTTTTTCCTCTTCAAATGATTGTCCATATACACATCCACACAAGGGGTGATCCCCAGGGATGCTCCAGTCCCAAAATGAATGGGATTTCAGATACCTACACAAACTAATACTGCAGAACCACCCTGTCTGTCACAGCCTCACATCTGGACACTCCTGTCATCACAGTGTCTCACAAATGCACGACTCAAAGTCTACATAAATCTGTATAAAAACCCTATAGATCTTCAGGTCAGAAACACTTCTTGGAGAACCTGTAGAGGCTGCCTTTGCCATCACAGAGCAGGTCTGAATGCTACTAAAATATTTCACTGTAATGACATCATAGGATGACAGGACACAGTCAGCAATCCAATGATAATTTTTTTTTTAGTAGAATTCATATAAATCAAAGAACGTTTAAAGCAGATAGAAGACAATGAAGAGTTTTTCAAAAGCAGCAAGTCCTACCCAAGTGAAACGAAAAAATCGCATTTTAACAGCCAGTGGCTGTACTGCTGTTTCTTCTGGAGATGACTCAAGACACTGGAAGGGTAATTTCTTCTGACAAATACTAGTCATATAACAATGTTGAAGAGAAACTTGGGTATATTTACAATACAGTCTTATTTTGGAAGAGACCTAATATGAAGGATTAGTCCTTAGTGCCTGATTATCCTCAGATCTTCTAGCTGAGGTAACAGCTAATAAAAAGCTACTTCCATAGATGAATAAATCAGACAACAGGAAGCCACAGGATCACCTACTAGGAAAGCCACATCAGATCAAACGCCAGTGAAGGATTTGGTTTCTCAGCAGCATAAGCATCACAAGTCCCTGAAGGAAATACCACAAAGAGATCCCCTCCTCTGGGTGTATGAAGTCAAGTCCTGTTGTGAATTCATGTAGATGTGCCAGTCTGTGGATAGCCTTAAACTTTGGAGGGGGGGAGGGGGGAAGGAAGGGAAGATGAAACCTGAAATTTGAGAAATTTAGATCAAGTTAAGCAAAGTCTTTTCATTAAAGGCAAGCCACCTTTGTATTTTTATGATATAGGTTTAAACATAGTTCCCTGCATTTAATATTTTTTTTTTCAGTTGTATTTTATTGTTTGGGGGTCAGTTTTTCACATGCTTCCTGTGTGGTCACAGATTCTAGCACTTTTTCAGCAGCAGCACTTTCTACAGATGCAACGGTAGAGGTAGCATAAAGAAATTCAGAAGGCTGCGATAGAGAACAAGTTCCTGCTTGATCTGCTCCCATCAGAAATGATGTGTCTGAAGCTACAGGAGCAAGAGATTCCAGTTGGCTTTCCCCAGTTGAAGAAGGTATATTGCCATTTTCACTATTAACCAGCAGTGGTTGACCTCTGTCAGACTGTGGAGTTGAACACTGGTTCTCCACAGGTTCCACTTCAGCCATTTCAGCTTTGAATGATGAACATATCTCCTCAACAATCTGAAACAGATCTTCAAGACTTGCTTCTGTCTCCTCATTTTTATCAGATGTATTAGAAGGCCAGTCAAAGGGCAGAAATTCAGCTGCATAAGGTGACTGCATTGGAGAAATCTGGAAGAAACAAAATACAGTGAACTTTTCTATAAAATATTACAGTGACAGCATGTGTATTGTTTCTGTAGGGCTTTGGAAATGAACCTGAGCAATCAACTGAAGCGTTCGTTTATCCAAAAGCTTGAAAGATTGTTATTTTCAGTTAAAACAACAGGTTTAACTTAAAAAAAAAAAAANCATGGATTTACCACATCTGTAGACAGACTCTTCACTCAGATCTCCTGCAGTACTCCTGCAATTTCAGAGTCCCAAATGTTGCTTGTTGGAGAATCAAACAAAGCTGACGGATGTGAAAGTTTTGCCTTTTCACTTCCATTATTGAAAAATGCCAAATCTGCTGCATCTCACTGGTTACATGACTTACGAGACAGTGACTGGACCATATCTATACCCAGCTGGAACCGTGATGAGAAGCTACGGTACTAAAATGAACAACTCACATGAATGGTGTTTGCTGGATTAACTTTCACCAAAGACAGCAAGAGTTTCAAACTTCAGATAGGTATATTGCCAAGTAGACTGAACAAAATAGGAGGCAAATTTCTCTTGACCAAGCATTGCAGAAATGTTGTATTTCCACTTTAAGAAGAAAATAAAACATTTCTTATGAGTAGGAGTGGAATAAAATATGCCCATTAAAGGCCAAAACCTGTAGAAGTCTAGGACAGAAATTCATTGAGGCGAAGAGGACACGGCTGGATCTGAACTATTGAATGTACTAACTCTTTTCATGTGAAGAATTGCTCTTTATTTTGCTATTTTTTCAGGAAATCAAGAAAGCAGAATAAAGCAGGTTTCTACTAAATGGTTAGTTCTATGGGGAGGACAGTTTGAGGCTCAGTAGCTGTCACAAGAGCAAGTAAATGCTGGGAAATATTGTGAAAAAAATAGAGAACAAAACAACAAATATCTTTGTGCCACTGTAAAAAAAAATTATAGTTTCCCCACAACTTCAATGCTGTCTTTATTTCAAAAAAGGACATAGTAGAAATGGAAAAAGTTGAGAACAAACCCAAAGCTAACCAGAGGGACGAAGCAGAGGCCATGCAGAGGAAACTACAGCAGGACTGTAGAGTGGGGGAAAAAGGCAACTGAGGAGGCTACGGCAAGAGATCTCTAAGATCACAAGTGACATGCAGCAAGTGGCCAGGGATGACAGTTGAATGTCTCTTCTGAGACAGAAACCAGGAAGTATCAGATGAAGCTAGTAACAACCATGCTCAAAAGGAACAAAAGCAAGCTTTTTGTGCAACAGATTGTGAGTAAAGTATCTATTTGGTCAAAGGATGCTAAAATTGATTATTATTATTTTTCATTATTAATTTTGCTAATTATTCTTAATTATGCTAAAAATGACATGGTTTCAAGAGCTGACTTCAGTCCACAGAAGAGGAACCTAAGATTAAGTATACAGTATCATTCCAAGTCCTCAAGTTGAAAGTAGTTGGAAAGTGTAAGGAGGAATGCCCTGTTCTATTTGCATGCCTTGTTCTTGCTCTTCCCTATGTATCAGATTACAGCTATTGTCCTGAGACCTGATGCTGGGCCAGACGGACCTTTGATCTGACCCAGCAGAGTTGTTTTGCTGTTCTTGTATGAACACTGCAAGATTTTGCTCCTCTTGGGCTGCTACATAGAGGAATAAAACTGTCCTCTGTGCACGGTCACTATTCTGTCGTAAGCTTGCTCTGAATTACATGGCTCTGACAGCTACTGAAAGCCTCAGAAGGCTTCCAGATCGGGGATAAGGAAGGCAGCAAGCTATGTAGGAACCTGATGGGAGTACAAGCACAGAAGCCTCCTCTGGAGAGCTCTGCACCTGCCAGGATCCCAGGCTCTGGAAACACAAGACAAGAGGCAGCTGGGGGGTTAAGTTAACCTTGCCTCTCTTGAGTTTGGGAAGAGGAAACTAGCAACAGAAAGAATATTTCTAACAAAAAGAGGGAATCTGTCAAACAAAAGGCCCAATAGTCCCTGAATTCCTCTTCAACACAGAATAAGCCACAGTTATTTGACCAGTTAACATCCAGATAAACAGACGAGGACCAACATCGGGATTCTCACCAACTACACAAGTAATGGGGCCTCAAAACCAAAACACCTCCTCCCGCAACAAATCCATGGTTCACACACTTAATCCCTCAGTTCTTAACAAAGGAGTTTGGACCACAAGCTCCAAAGGCCTTCAACAATGGAAATGTTTGACAACATTTCAAAAGTTGTCAAAACTGACAATGTTTAAAGGGCGATCAACAGTTACGATAATGAGTGGACACTCATTAAGGGGCACTGCCAACTCTGTAGGCACTAGCACAAGGACATGCCCTTCTTCACACAGTACTGAGCAGAACAGTCTACTCTAGGCTTGAGCTTTGCAGCGTCTTGATCAGAATGTACATCTCTTTCTGTAAAGATACCCAAGAGGAAGATGACTAAGAACAATCAAGTTTGCACCAGCCGAGGATTTCCAAGCTATAAACTTTAATGAAGGCATCAAGATACTGATAGCACAATAGAACAGTAGCTTCAACACATACACAAAAATTAAATTTTGAGTGCCTACACGCAAGGTAGGTCTCATGCAGCAGAAACAGATGCAGTCAATCTCTTGCTTTTACTGTGTTTTCAAAACAAAACAAAAAAAAGTAGAGCACGCATTTGCTGCCTTAATAGAGTAACCTCTAGAATGCCCCCCGCGGCACACGAGACTCGCAATTTTGTATACAGGGAAGACCAGGCACAGGTACACCAAAGTACAATTACAACTTGTCAGACACAACTTGTCAGACACCGCAAAGTATAAACAAATGAAGATGCTTTACACCATTCAAATGTCAATAAATTACACTTTCCACAGAACACAGTAACTGTTTATCAGAAACATTCTAGCCGTTTATCTAAATTTTAAACAAAAATCTTTGCCTTCAGCAACAATTCTCAAAATACTCTTTTATTTAAGATCAAAGATAGTACGTTATAACCTAAAAAAGCTTCCACTTCATCACCATGAATACACCTGCACCATGTATTTTTCCCATGCAAACGAGCACCCTAACTTGGCCAACACAGGCCAACACATCTCATGCTCATTAACGTGGGACACTTTCATTCCCTCTTCTTTTTTAAAATCTTGCTTTACTAAGCAAACCCTTCACTGTCCATTAAAAGTTTAATTAAAGAAGCCTTTAGTTCTTAAGCAGGCAAGAATATTAAAAAGCTATCAGTCCAGACCCTAGCATTTACTATCCAATATAGTTATCTCAAAAAAGATGTTGTTTTATCTCCCTTTACCCCTTACCTGCTCTGGACCAAATGGTCCTTCCTGAGCAGACATTATGGAGGACTGAGTTGGGCAGTGATCTGGTTGTTCTCTCAGTTTTTCACATGCTTCCTGTGTGGTCACAGATTCTAGCACTTTTTCAGCAGCAGCACTTTCTACAGATGCAACGGTAGAGGTAGCATAAAGAAATTCAGAAGGCTGCGATAGAGAACAAGTTCCTGCTTGATCTGCTCCCATCANTTCTAAAACTCAAGCATTCCTGTTGTGTATAAAACCAGCACAAACCACAAGATTTTTAAGCAAGAGAAAAAGGAAACCCAATATGTAGCCTTGGTTCACACCTATGATAAAGCAGCAGGGAAATACCGCACTAATGGTTGTGAGTTGCCAAAACTGCTGTTGCAGAAGATAGCAGCAGTTTTATCTCATAAGACTCATTCCTATCCAGGGATACCAATTCATCACACTGATCCACATCCCACTTCAGGAGAACCGGAACAAAAAAAGAGTATGAAGCTGTACCTGAGCTCCCAGTTTTGTAACCAGTTGTGATGAGAGTGTAATACAAATCTCTGAAAGCTTGATTTCAGAAACTTGACAAGAGATATACCCTAATGAGCCTGGGTATAACCATCTATATCCCCTTGCTGTTCCATGCGCTAATTCTCTGTAGCTTTTTCTGGAGAGCAAACTGCAGGCAGACAGACATTTACTTACTGGCCTTGCCTGCCCATGCTCCAGTCAGGGTCACCTGACAGCTTCAGCAGGTCAGGCGTACTGTACAAGCCCAGCAGCTGGCCTCCAAGCCCCAAGAAACTGTACCTGTCTTAATCTCTCCTAAACTTAAAGTGATGCTTTCTGCAAGACTCAGTAAGGACTAGCACAAGGTTTAGGCTTTCTTGTCCAACGGTGCCTGTTTTTCCTTCTGAGACCACAAAGTACTGTCTGGATCCAAAAGAAACAGGGTTGATAATCAGCTTGCTGACTGCCGGTGTGCTGATGTGGCTCACTGTCTCCTGAACTGGTCCAGCAGGTTTGTATAGACTTTGCCAGTAGCATCTAGTAGGCCACAGCGTGATCCAACGGCCTAAAATGCCCTGCAGACCACACTTCAACAGCATTGCACTGAATTCCTGCAACTGGTGGAAGATATTGAGTGGAACAATACAGTGCAAAAGTTCTGGGTTTTGCGAAGAATGATAAAAATGCTTAGTCAGCCAGGGTTTATTGATTTTACTGCTTTTGAGGATTTGTGCAAGTGGTTACTGATGATCAATACACAAGCAGGGCAGGATGATCGAGACACTAGCTGGCTGCATCCCTTAGGAGAAGTTTGGGGAAGTATCTACCCTAGAGCACACAAAAGGTAAACTGATTATTCCCCACAGCTCAGTGAGAACCACAGGAAAAGCACTGTCTTCTGTACCATCTGCACAGCCTCTGTCACCATGCTTCAGGAGAAACGATCTATGCTACACTAAGACTCAAGAAATCTCAAGAAGTCCTGTTGATCCATTCTGCATGATATTTGTGTTATCCTGCCAGTGACAGCCAGTTACCGACCTGGTAGAATTAATTTATGCCACTTGTTGCCTTTGGACTGCACACACAGCGGGTTACCTTCCAGCAATCTCTGCCCACTTGCACCAGTAGCTTTTGACTGGGAGTTCCCTGGTTAGAGTTGTATTATCAAAGCATCCACTAGTAAGTGGCCTACATCTCTTTTGACTCCACACACTGCCTGTGGACTTGCTTCTCCAAACAACCGATTTTTACTAGACCCTTTGGACAGTGTATTTATAATGTCTTTCAGTCTAGCCACAACACCACCCTTCGACTCACTTGGAATGATTTGCTATCCCAAACATTGATCTCAACCTAGTGAGATAAGAAGTTATTTGATTGTGAATTCCCATCACTCAGATTGATCCTCATGTCCTGAATGGAAATGAAGCTCATGATGAAAGTGAGAGGACAAAGACGCACTGTATGAAAAATAAACACTAGAGTATCAATGGCATGATTGGCCAGTGACTATTTATATCCTTATACCAACATGTTACCCTGGCCATAACTTGGCCATCTTGGATAAGCCTATATTAAAAAAAAAAATCATCAATAAAAGACAAAGGTGGGTATTTGCAAGACAGGAAACTGGATCATCAAGCTTGGGTAGGTCAACCCTTTTTCAAAATACATAAGCATAACTTGCTTTGCTTGTCTTCTGTGAGGAAAAACAAGTATATCCATTATGCTGTAATAGAAAAAGAAGCCCTTGCATTTTACCTTCAGATATTTTGATATTTGATAAGCTAGGCCCTCAAAATAAGGTGCAGTTTCCACAAGAATTATATAGAGCATTTACAGTAAGAACTGTAGTTATCTTTAACAAGACATCTCTGAGGTGGGCCAATTCCAAAAGTCACATTAGTTTTTATTATTCATCAAATGAAACTCAGGACTGCAGAAAGCTGTCTGGGACAAAAAAAGCGGAGCTATTTCCCAGTATTTTCATACTATTAAAGAATCTCCTTTTGCGCAGGCAAGGACATTCTTCAAAGACAAACATAGACTCATTAACTAAAATGAATTCTGGTGAAGTCAAGCAAAAAACTTTTTTTTTTTTCAAGTCAAAAAACTTACTTTTCAAGTCAAAAAAATTATTTTTTTCAAGTCAGGCAAAAAACTTTATTTTATCTAGTGAAGTCAAGCAGAAAACACTCCACTGATGAGGACACCCATTATGCTGCTACCCTGAAACCTAACTTTAATTACAAAAGTACCCATTTAATGTTCAGTGGTTCTTTGAAATAGATATTTGTAAACCACAGTACTTTCACTTTCTCAAGCAGATCAATCTTCAAATTTATATCCTTCACTCCAGAAGTCCATAAACCTACAGTTCATTTATACAGTCTCCTCCATTTTCACCCGTTTTCAATATGTTACACTCACCTGGAAAAAGTTGCAGTTGGTGTATGTAGGATTAGCTGAAGCTGTAGGATTAGCACAGCCAGTCAAAGGATCTGTTTGGGCCGGTGGTGAACAATGCTGCAGTGCAGCTGCAAGAATTCAAACACAGTTATCAGACCAGAATTTGTGTTTGGGAGGCAGAGTTCTGTTGCTTACTTTGATTAAACATTTCAATAATCACACAGTAAACTAAATTCCAGAAATGTACTATTACCTCCCAAGTGATTTGAAAACTGATTTTTTTATCTTAAAAATATTTATTCTAATATATATGTCCATATATTAAAAATATATATTGTAAAATTGATACATACACAAACAGAAACTTCATAATCACAGTCTTTTGTATCTCAGTATCACCTTTTTCATTTGGCTGCTTGACTTTCTCATCACAACATACCACTGAAAGTGGATTCACACTTTCTAGATGTTCACACACACACACACACACACACACTCTGAAATTAAACAGTGATTTTATTCTAAAAAGCAACTCTGTAGATGAGGCAGTATTCTGCAGGTATTTTTGGTGACATGCAGAGATAATTGAAAAGTAAAAGCATTATTTGCAGGACAGATAATCTTTAAAATCTGCAGTCATTCTGAGAGAGAGAGAAATCCCTGATGAAATCAAATTTAGTCCAATGTTCATAATAAGTAAGTGTAATAAGTAGAATTTGAAATGGCAAACAGATCAGATCAATTTATTTGCAATGCTTGACACTTACATGGGATTTCACATGAGACAGTTGCTACGATAACCAATATTTTTTTGATGTCTATACCTTTTACCCTTGTTAATACGATGTTGCTGAATTTTTGTGTAGTTTGGAGCAATAAACACAGGAGCTAAAGAACACAGAAAGAGCCAGTGGACATCCTTCTAAAGAAGCGGGAGATCTGCTTATGACTTGTGTTACTTCAAAAGCTAATTCTGAACAACTTTATGATGAAATCTGGACATCTTTCAGAAGAACTTCTATCGCTTGTGAATGTATTACACTTCTGGATATTGCCAAAAACCTAAATGATATCTGGGTTTCACTCACTGGAAACTCCAAAGTATGTTTACAAACCCAAGAAAACCACCAAAGAAAACTTTTGAAGGGCTATTGTAAAAACAATGCAAGAGAGCAATGACAAAGGAGAAATTTCTTGTAATCTGATGGAGTGATTCTAAGGAAAAACAAACATATATTACAAAGAACCTATTTTCTAAGAAAACAAAAGGAAGGACCTGAAGGGGAAAAGTGCTTGTGAAATAGTAGGTAAGTGTAAAACATTAAGTCCAGATCATATGCTATTAAAAGCTACAAGTAAAATATAAATGACGGTATTCTTACAGTTAGTAGAGCTTATAGCAAAAGCAATTAATTAATCGAACAAATTGTTATGTTTGTAAATCAAAGGGAGGAGAACAAAAATAACTGTGTAGAAGACTAGACTGATGACTGATTCTGAATGTTCCAAAATGCAGAATGTTGCATAAAGAGAACAGTTTGCACTCACAAAACTTTTTTTTTTTTTTTTGCCAGTTTATAGGCTATGGCAGTGACTGATCTAATAGCAAGAACAATTGTATCTGTGGAAATATCATGGGACACACAAATGTAGCCTTAACGGTAGTCAGTTAAGCAGCAAATCCACTGTGAGATGGAGGCCCATTTTAGAGAAGTGCCACTTACCACCCATAGTCACAAAAGCAGACTAACCATATACCCAAACAACGTTTTAAATAACACTGAAGAAAGCATTTACTGACGGGTAGGCAGTGTTATCAAAGGCGAAGGTGTTGATTCATTTATAATACTTCAAGTCTCCAAATTGAATCAAGATCCAACAAACACACCTGCTTCACTCACATGCTTTTGTCATACACTATTGATTGGAGAGAAGAAATTTCTAAGCTCTTTTGTCCAAGATATAGTAATTCTAGTCATACCCAGAAGAAATTATCAGCTAAAGCACATTCTGTCACCAGCTGTATGAAATAACTGACAGTGAACACGGATCTCATTTGAATACTGAGGAGACAGGGATGAATGGCATCTTACAGAATAAATGTTTACTGAATAAGATACAGCCCCTTCCATCAAACAAGATGGATCAGCCTCAAAACAGATTTGGTTTCTGCCAAAAAAGAGATGTACTTCTGCCTATACAAGCTATGGATGCAAAATTTCACACACTCCTTAGGACACAGTATGTGGAATATGAACACTGATTTATAAAAATGGAATTGCTGTCAGTACAGCTATACCTACCCAGTAACGGAGCCCTGGGAACAAGTGGGATCAATGAAAAGCACAGTTTACAGAACAAGGAAAGGACTGAACAATCTGCATCACAAATATTCTTGCACAGAAGTCAAATGACCATATTTCAAACATACTGAAGATATCTTTGGACATCCAAAAAGGTTGCAAAGGAATCAGGCAAAGAAATCAATATTTTTAGAGGAAGTTATTTAGAAGTATGTTAACAAAAAAATTATAAGCAAATGCAAGTTATAAATCTGACAGTTAAATAAGAAAAATTAGAAGGAAATACAATGGAATAGAGAATTAGTTGACACTGGATAATATATAATGGGGAGAAGTCTACATGACTTCTTTTTGTTTAAGAGAAGTCACCCTTCATTGCCCTCTTGAAAGACCTCCAGTAGGTAAACAAACATGGATAACTAATCTTGCTGATATGATATTTAGATTTCCAAAAAGTTTTTAACAAAGTCATCATCAGAAACTCTTATGAAAACTGAGCGACATCATCATGAGAGGGAAGGCTGTGTATTTCAAAAATAATGTGTTTTAAAGACACAACACAGAAGATAGGAATAAATGGTCACTTTTCCCAGGTAAGTGAGGTCACCAGTGGAGGTCCCCAAGGACCTGCACTGGAACTCATCTGGCTCATCTTTTTAATAAAGTACTTTAAAAATTGGGTGAGTGAGCAGTGAGGTGATGCTTGCTGATAATACCAGGTTATTCATGTCAGAAAAGAGCAGTCAGCTATAAAGATGTGAAAAAAAAACAACCAACCCTTCTGAGTTTCCCAAAGCCACCACCCACCAGACAGAGCTCTGCACTCAGGAAAAATAAACTAATTTCACACAGAAAATAATGGGTTCTTAGTTGTCAATCGATAATCAGGAACTAGATCTTGGTATTATAGCAGATAGTTTCAGGAAGGTATTAGCCTGACACTCAGCAGCTGTCAAAAAGACCTCCAAAGTCACAAATGAAACAATCAGATTGTTAGGAAATAATACAAAAGGGAACAGAGAATGAAATAGAAACATTATTACTCCACTGTATAAATCCATGATTCACCCATACTTTGACCACATGTATATTTTTGGACTTTGCATCTCAGTAACACAATAACAGAACAGGTTACAGGGATGTAGAGAACACTTTCCTGAAGGAACAGATAAGTGGGGCAGCAGGACTCTCCGATCTAGAGAAAATGCAACCGAAGAAACTAAGAAGTATTTAAAATAATGAATGGTACAATGAGAGGGATATGGGTATAGACACATTCACATAAAAAACAAATGGAGATTTAATGAGTATGCAGTAGGGTGAAAAGAGGCAAGAAAAGGTGGCTCTTCACACAAAATGCAATTAAGCTGAGGAATTAAGTCTTTGTCACAGATATATGTGCCACAAGTCTACATCGGTTGGGAGAAACAGACAAGTTCATGGAAGTGAAATCCACTGATTATACAGTGTTATGTTACAATACAACTCATGTTATGGTTTATTAATTCCCTGAGCCCACACTGTTGGGAGTATTTTGGAAAAGCATCAGTCCATGCTTGCTCTACTCCTGCACTCCTCCATGGGCACTACTGTCAGAGGAAATGATGAGCTACAGGGACATTTGGACTGATTAAGGCTAGGATTCTTATCTCCACAGCAGAGAACTATTCATTAGAGAATTATTGAGGCATTCACTAAATCCTGTTTTCTCAACACTGGAAAAATGGATGAATTGTATAAAAATAAGTATGTGAAATTTAGCTGGACACCACATTCTTATATACATCTTCCTCCTCTCAAGACAATATTATTTTGTAGGTTCTCAAAGTTCCAACAGAGAAGAACTCAATCATAATCTTTGCTGAAGACATGAAAGCTACAGTTCTGCCAGTAAACTAAATGCATCCAGATCCATTCTCTGGCACCAAGTCTGTTAATAGTATTAAAATCTCTTACTCTTCCAAGTCAAAACAGCCACATCCAAACAGCCTGCCGGGAATGGTCCCAAGCCCACGCCAACTGAACCAAGCATAGCACTTCTGGGGGAGAGTGCCAGCCAGGCTAACAATCTAATGATCGAGCTGATAAAGACACCTAAGAACTTTTCCTGGCAAAGTCTAATACAGTAACATAGA
Organism: Scopus umbretta; assembly: GCA_013400535.1. Taxonomy (NCBI): domain Eukaryota; kingdom Metazoa; phylum Chordata; class Aves; order Pelecaniformes; family Scopidae; genus Scopus; species Scopus umbretta. Next base: position 12,293 of record VZTL01074334.1, read on the forward strand.
CACAGACAGCTATGCTTGGTTTTAGCCATGATTTTAGCAAAGATATATCTTGCCAAATGTATCTGGAAGTTAAAACCTAAATGTAAATAAAATCCAGGAACATCAAAAAAAGCTCCACACTTACAGTTCAATGTGTACACATTCGTACTGCACACTTTTTACAGGTTCCAATCCTACATGCAAGCTCAGGAAAGCTGAAAGTCCCCAAATAAATGCAAACCAAATATGATCAGCAGCAGATCTTTTCCAAGCTTGAACCACCATAATTTCTCCAAAGATCTGCTGGAAATTGAAGGAACGCATGTATCATCTCTATGCATTCAAGACAGCAACCTACATTAATAAGCATTATTATCAGCTCAGCTGGGCCAAAGGGCAGGAGGCCAACATTCTCCAGCATCTTCTATTCCACTCGAGCATGCACTACATGGGAAATGGTCCCAAGAAAGAACCTTAAGACCATCCTTTCAGTGTGAACTTATGACGTCAGGTCCAAAAGTTATGGCTAAGAGAAGCTAGTTACTCATCAGACAGCTGGGTCAACAGTACTCAAAGCTGTGCAGGAAATTAGGAAATGCAGCTGTGCCTGTTCCTGCCAGATCAACGAACACATTGGAATAGGCCTGAATACAAAAACTATGCAAACTCCAATCCTTTACCAACCAAAAGACTGATGAAAATTAAGATGATACCCAAGGTCTCTTCAGTAAGGGAATATAGGAGAGACAATGTTGTTTGAACTCAGACATTTAGGTGGGATTAATTGCCTTACTGCTACATAGATTCAGATGTCTAGTTGTTGACTCTCTGCACAGTCAATGAACAAATAGGCTCATCAGAAAGAAATTAATTGTCTTCCAAAGGCATATGTCTAAGAAAGTTGGAATGACTCAAACTCTGGGAGGTGCCTATTTCTCTCTGCTGGCTATATATGTAATCTAGATGACAAGTCCAGGCATATACAACTAACTATTATACATTCAGATGAATCTTAGGCAAGATGAATCCTACAACTAGTTTTACAAGTGCATTACTAATGCATCTAGTGCGCTTTTCTCAAGGGAAAATATGGTGCTATTCAGGCTGTGTTAAAACAGATGTTTTCAGCTGCTTATTTATTTTAAGAATCCCCTTTTGACCATGTGAATTTTAAGCCTTACATACAAAGAAAATTATTTACCTTAGCAGAGCGTGTATCATTCAGAATAACATGACTAATCCCAAACTACCACTCACAAGAAAGGTTATTGTATGTAAATGAACTCTACAGCCACAGATGTATTTGAAAGGCATGACTGGACTTGCAATGTCATGTGGCACCAATAACTAACATTTCTCACAGTCTCCTTGACTGATTTTTCATTATTAGTACACTCTCTGATAATAAAGCTTCGCTGCACTTCTTTGATGCAATCCTACTGCTATCAAAGGTTTTGCAGATAGTTGAAAGCAAACAGAACTAAATCCTTAAAATAATTATGGTCTAATGCTAGCGGGGAAAAAAAGATCCAGATGAGCATCTTTTATTTTACTACTCTTTCAATAAGAATCATAATGAAAAACCAGGGAAATCTTTTTGTCGCTGAAGTTAACAAACAAGTCTGAATATACGTAAAAATATTTTGACAAAGTTCTACTTTGATTGAATTTAATGGGACTTCAAAAGTTAAATGAAAAGAGTCAAGAATAAGATTGAACATATATTCTTCAGTCCCCCCACTTATGAAATACATATTTTAAGATTAACTATCACTTTGCAAATAAGCTAATCTTGGTGCTGTGCTCTCAAGATGAAGGAAAGCAGACTTTTTCATGTGGACATATAAAGAAATAAGTTTTCAGCATTCTGTATGTTATAACATACAGAAGAAAGGATATCAGAGAGATTAAGAGATACACATGAACAGAAGTAAAAACACTGCAACAGTCCTAAGTGACAGTGAAAATTAAGATTTATAACATTCTCTAGTGAAATGTCAAACTTATTTTCTCAGAAGTGCTAATGAATTCATCGGAGTTTTCAAAAGCCTCGTATTCCATAATTTTCTCTATTTTAGTTTGAATTACACCTTAATTTTTGTATCTTGCAAAATTTGATATGCTTTCATCATGCTCTCCCCTCCACCTCCCGCCACAGAAGATTTTACCTGTACAACATAACCAATTTATTCTTTAAACTTTTGTAACTCCAGTGAGAGACTAGCATCATCCAGTTATAGAGACCAACATATTCATGTCTAAATCTACGCTAGTCTCCCTCAACTCCTCTACAGTCAGTACTGCAAAATGGGCACCTCCAGGACATAAATAACCTCATGTCAAGACAAACTCTAAACAAAGCTATAGGAATCGCACCCTAGAGATGCCCACTTCCTTCCCTTGACTACAGAAGAGGTCTGGGGGACTAGTTGAGACATAGACATCTAAAACTCAATATGATTAATTTCAGCCTATGCTCTGTAACCAATAGAAACATGAAGGGGGACCATCTCCTGCCTTAAGCGGGTATTCTGGGTGAGGCTTTGAGCAACCTGGTCTAGTGGAAGGTGTACCTGCCCATGGCAGGGGGTTGAAACTCAATGATCTTTAAGGTACCTTCCAACCCAAACCTTTCTATGATTCTATGAATCTCAGGACACCCTGCTCCTGGGAGGAGACTTTAATAGTTTGGAGCTGGTAATGCAGGCTCTAGCCATCGCTGTAATCTCTGGAAGTAAGTAATCTTTGTAAGCAGCACAGGGTAAGGAGCATACAGCAAAAGTTGCCTGTCTCTTAAACATTTAAGAGTGTCCACAAGAAATGCCTAGCTCCTCAGAATCCTTCCTTTACAAAAATGATGTTACAGAAACTAGTGATTATTGTCTGAAACATTATCAGCAGAGGTCTTGGAAGACACACACAAAAGATGTAAAGATTTCACTGTGTGCTTGGAGAAAGACAGCAGCCACCACATGTAGGATTTCTAAACAGGGATATCTATCTTAGTGAAGGTGCAGCTGCCGAGGGAGGAACAGGCAGAAGGAAAGAATAGCAACTGAGCTTTAGTTTGTTCAAGGAAAGAGTTACCATGTTCTGAGTTTCAAAAGTTTTAGGGAAATTTAAACACAAAACAAAAACAAAACAAAAATCCAAACAAAAACCACACACACACACACACACACACACACACACACACAAACCCCAACAACACCCCCCCCAAAATAACCTACAACACACCCTGCCCCCCAAAAAAAACCCCAAAAAACCCTATCATGTAATTTTTCCAATTCAAGGTAAGGGCAAGGAAAATAATAGTAATTTGCTTCAACTTCTCTTCTGAAGAATAAAAACACTTCAGACTGAAAATTTTAGCAGAAACATTTTAGACAAAAGAAAGGAGCCGAGACTTTTGTACTTTTTAGTCTTCAGTGCCTAAAAAAAAATACAACATAAAGAAGCTAAGCAAGAAAAAAATTAAGATATGAAAATAGTATGAGCAGAATGAAATATTCTACACAATACGTTTGACTGATCTTTGACTTTAAAAACGTAACCTGGGAAAACATGAGGTGAAGGACTAGTATACTACTTTTCAACAAGTGTTCAGTGCTTTAGTATCATCATCCTAGTTTTGCTTAATTAAAAAGAAATATGAAAGTTAGCCTAACACTGACTAGTTGTGGACAAATGTTTTTCTCCTCACCCTTTAACCTCAACAGAGAGGCTATGTGGAAAATCACCAGGGGATGGCGAAAATCTGGAGGAAGGACAGGAATACCAAGCAGAAAATCTTTTTGCCTTTAAAGGTCTCTCTTCCTTTTAGACTTTACACTTTCTATCTAATTCTCACCTGAGATATACACATGACAAAGTGTTGTAGAAAAATATTTAAAATTATCACTTTTAAATATCTTTTTGAAAAGCAAGTGCACACATTTTTTTCATACCTGTTGGACAGTACGCTTGTGAGTACTGTGTTGAAGATGTGTAGCTGCTGTATTGTGGAAGGGAGGTGGCAATAGTTTGCGACCCTTGCTGAAGTGGCAGAGGAGAGGCAACAGGCTGGAGTGTATACGTGACCTCTGTTGGAAATGTTTGGAGTACTGGAAAGGCAGCCCCTTTATCTGGAAAAGATGGGGAAGCCTCATGCCCTGGAAGCATCCCAAGAGAACCAGAAGGGACTCGAGTCTGATCTAAACTTTTTGTTGGTAAAGCACTGTGGTCCTGTGATGAAGTTGATATGTAGGAGTAAGGAAAGAAACTGTTCTGATGATAAGGTTGATTAAACTGTCCTACAGTCATCAGTCCTGCAGTGGGTACAAAATAAAATAAAACAAGTGTTAAAGAAAGGAGTTTTCACAGGCAATGAGAGACAAATGAGGAGCCAAGGCTCTACAACTTTATTTGGAAAGACTACCTTTGCTCCACTATACTTAATCCAGAAACAGACTGTATTCGTGTAAGAATACATACAGTAACTGCTGCTTTGGCATATTGGTGCAGTGCCAGCACACAGGTCCCTATATAACATTCAATCTCCTTAAACTTGCAGTAACGAGCTATCATTATTTAGAAATGTGCTATAAATCAAAATGCATAGTAACTGACTAAACCAAATAATTCAGAAAAGTACTGTGTATTAAATCAGACAATACATTAAAAAAAAAAAAAAAAGAAATCATAAAGCAAGACTTTTACCAAACTCCAATGCTGACAGCTCATAGACAGCTTAAGGGAAGGGCAATGTCAAAATCCTTCAAATGACTTTGAAAGTGCTTTATGACAAGTAATTTAATTTGTCAAGAAAAAAAAAATCAAAGCCAACTTTTTTCCAGTCAGCTCAACTAGTTCAGTTTAGGCTAAAATATCCCAAACTTTGTCTTTTTGTTATTTCCTAGGTATTCCTTTTATTCTTCTCTTAGTTTCCTCTCTTAGTCAGTTATTATTTCATGAAATTGTATTTGCTCTTAAACCGTGATAGCTCAATTTCTATTAGAGGTTTCGGTGACTTTGTTGAAACACTAACAGTAACACTGAGAACGCCTACGCTCATTGAATTCCTAAAAGAGCTACTGCATTTGTGACTTTTCTGCAGTGTTGTATATAGCCATGCTAATTATAAGTTTCAGAATAGTTTATGTCAATAGGGTTTATCTAGAAGCCAGGCTTTCTCAGACCTGTAGTTCCCAATTCTCACTCTAAGGGACTTTTTTAAAAAAATAGCCTCACATTTACCTCCTTCACTCCTCTGATGGGAACTAATTCAAGAAATGGGTATCATACAGTCATTATTCTGCAAGTTCATATTAAATGGTTAAGAATCACTAAATAAATACCATCTGGCCTTGGAAATTTATTAAGACTTAATGTATGTGACTGTTTATTTCCTGTTCAGTATGTCTACTGTATATAAACAGAGAATGAACAGAGGTATAAGAATTCCTTTGTTTATATTTTACTTTTGGATAGAGAAATTAAGATGATCTAGTTTTAACACATAAACAAGACACCACAGGATGCCAAATTACAAAGCACCAGTTGTTTTACAGGAATTGTTCCTAGATGTTTAACAGAGTTAGATGTTGCAAGACATTTGGAACAGACTGATGCTTTGCAAACAAAAATATCTTTTATCTATCAAATTACCTCACATTTAGAGCAAAGACATGCCCCTAAATAGTCAGTACAGAGCACACAGCAAATTGTCAACCTGTCAGAACTCGACTGCATATAAAACCTGATGTTTTCCTTGTTCTGTCTTTCTAGAAACTGAGACTCCTAAACCAAAAGCTCTCCAAAACTGCACCCATAAGAACTGAGGCCAAAAATTTAAAAGGTTGCATCCTTCTTAGCATTTACTCTGCCAATGGCCTGCATTACTTCAATCAGACCAGATTTCATTCAAGAAGTCTGTAATGACTCATCTTAGTCTTAACAACGTTGACACCAAATCTTTAATTTAAATTATTCCTGGACTTGGTATTGAAATAAGTTCCTCCCCTTCTCAAATGCTTCATTTTGTTTTTGTGGTCTTACAGGTGTAGTTCCATACACATCGTAGAAAGCACCACATGAATTAGGTGACAATTCCTACTGTGAAACAGTAGCCAAGAATAACTATCATGATACCCTACTCTGTTCTAAATGCAGGCTGGTGCTGCCAGAAGCAGTACCACCGACTGCTTCTCCCCTTTTCCTGGTCGCACAGTCCTGCCACCTCTCCCACACCGCACCTTACAGCTCTGCACCCACATGCTGCATCACCCCGGCCCGAGAGCCAGCTGCAAACAGGCTGCTCAAGTCTTCTCCTCAGATCATTGTGCTGAACCAGCACAGTTGCTGTGTCAGCTACAAGGAGGGTGATGGTTAACACGTGACCAAGGGAATGGGAAGTAGGTATGCTCTTCTGGTAGTGGCCCCTGGTTCGATCACACTAAGAGCAGTGCAAAACAAGATATTCGCATCTTCCTTACACAGCATCAACTACAATGCTCTCAAGCTTACATGGAATCTGTGGAATAATCCTCTGAGAGCTCAGGCTTGTCTTGGAAAACTCAGATCCTCTCAAGGAGGGTTAGAAAGAAAACATGTTATGGGGCTTGTCAACATTATTATTTTCTGTTTAGCTCTCACCTACTCATTTGATCCTCTTTAAGAACTATCTATTTACCTTGTAATTCTTTTCCAGGAGACAACTGACAGAAATCTTACTACCATGTCTTTTCTTCTCTGCACAAAAACAGCAGAATGCTCTAGTTGCCACTTCACATGACCCACCGTTTCACACAGATTTAATGAGAGCTTATTAAGCATCCCTACTGACAGGCAAGGAGGAGTAACGTTCATCTGGTAGAGCTGTGCCAGCTCCACAGAGATTGGGTAAGGGTGTTCTTAGTGTAGTCCACAATGGGGAATGGATTGTAGGTTACAGGCAGACTGAAGTACATGTGAACCATGTTACCCATGCATAGTGGCAGCAGATCTACCTGCATGAAAAACAATCGTTTTCATACACCAGGTGAACTGAGCAGCCATAAGCAAGGACAGGTAACTCTCCTCCCTCAGAGGAGTGCCAATTTTCAAACGCCATGCCACCCAGCACTTCTCAAAACCACCGTGGCCCCGCATGGTCCACCCTGCCTCACCTGGCCCGTTGGCCTTGTTGAGCATTGAGGGCGGCAGCAGCGGGTCCCCATACAGCGATGTGCCAAGCAGCTGTTGGAGTCGGTTGGGCGGGCGGCTGGTCACGTTCAGGCCTGCTGCCAGCTTCGCCTTGTTGGCGCTTGTCAGGCGCTTCAGGTGGATGAGGAGGTCGGGGCGGTCGCGGCGAAAGTGGGGGCTGCGGAAGTGATGCAGGGGCCCAGCGGAGCTGCTGCCATCACCACCCTCGGGGACCGACCCAGGCCTGGACCCCACCACGCTGCCCACCTGCCCCATCACCACCTTGCGGAAGCCGTAGAGGTTGAGCTGTCGGATGAAACTGGTGAAGTTCTTGGTCTTGAAGAAGTCGGTGGCTCCCACCACCACATCGCCAGCCGGCCCCATGGCCCAGCCCGGCCCTGCGCCCAGCAATTCGCGCTCGAAGAGCGGCTGGTCGATGAGTAGCCCCTCGCCGCTGGCATCCCAGCGGATGGAGCAGAAGCGTGGGCTGTTCACCAGCCGCCACAGCTTGGCCGGGAAGTTATTTGGGTTGATGGAGGCGGGCAGCCGCAGCTCCTCCATGGCGGCGGAGGCGAACGGCCGCCGTCGAATGCGGCGGGTACTCGCGTTCGGACGCGGAGACCGCTCGCGTTCCAACGGCCGCCGCGCGAGGGCCCCATCGTCCCCCGGGCCGGGGCCAGCCCGCGCGCCGCTCGGCACGTGCCCGGCTCACGCAGCCTCCACACAGTTCCCTCAGCCCCGCCATCCCTCTCAGACCCGCCATCCCCCTCACTTCCCACAGTCCCTTCAGTGCCGACGCCTCCTCAGCCCCCACAGCCCCCCTCAGCGCAACCGTCCCCTCAGCCTCACCGCCCCTTGAGCCCCGCCGTCCCCTCAGCCTCCCCATCCCCTCGGCGCCGCCTTCTCCTCTCGGCCTCCCTCAGCCGCACCGTCTCCTCAGCGCCGCCGACTCCTCAGGGGCACCCAGCCCCCTCAGCCACGCCGTCCTCTCAGAGGCTCCCCGGTTCCTTTTTCAGCCTCGGTGCCACCAGCAGCTCACATCGGTCCCCGTGAAAGAGCGGGCGGCTGAGACCCGGGGATAAAACCTGCTGCTCGGAACGGCCCCTCAGCCAGCCCGGGGCAGTCTGGAGGTCCCTGAACCAAAGCGTGGGTGGCCGTCCTGCCCCCAGCCTAGACCCGTGGAAAGAGGTTAAAAACGCGGTAGAGTTGGGAAAGTGTGTCCTCATGGGACCCCGGCCTCAGGCACCTGTGGATGGAGGAGGACTGCGCTGGAGGGGGCTGCAGCCAGCGGCATTCCCTGAGGTGGGTCTGGGATCAAATGATAGGAAATGAAGAACCGGGCTGAAGGGCCGGGTTTCACACAAGGAACTAAATTAAATCCCCCAGAGTAATAAACTTGAGAAGAAGGTGGTAAACGAGGTGATGATTTCTGCTGAGCATCCTAACTTCTTCAGAACAGCATCGTGAAGGACTGCAGGTCTACCTCCAGGTACTTACTGATTGGGGAAAACACTGGGCACCAGGGAAATGCAGTGCTGATAAACATATGATCCATAATCTTAACTTTATGTACACGATGATGATCTCTGAACTGACGATTTCCACTCATGAAAGAAATGAAGTTAGAGCAGACGTTTTAAAGTGTCAGCTTAGATGTCACTGGCAGTTCACAAAAAAAGAAAAAAAAAAAAGAGAGAGAAAATGAGTTTAGAAGGGATTGGAAGAAGAATACAGACCAAATCAGGAAGTATACATGTCACACTTGCCCTAAAAAATCTCAAACGTGTGCAGTTCTGATCTCCCCCACTCCAGAACAGATTGGATAGAGTTAAAACAGGATAGAGAAAAGCAGCATCAAGGATATGAACTAGCTTCAACAGAAGGAAATACTGAAGAAATCTTCAGGGGGGGCGGGAATTATTATATAAAGAGGTAGGTAGTAAAATTGTAGGTAGAATAAAGGAGGTGAACATGACCAACAAAAGATGTCAAATAGAAGAAATCAAATCAGGTACTTAATCACAGGGAAACTGGGGAACTAATTGCCATGGGATGTTTTGGGTACCAAAATGTTATTTGGCTGGGGGTGGGGGAAAAATTACCTATATTCACAAAGAATACAGCTCTTAAAGCTGTACCTTTGTCACTGCTAGTCCTTGAACTCTGCACTGGTGGAAGCTCAGGGTTCATACCTGAGATGTACTAGCACATGTCTGCCCTCTTTAACTCTTTGCAGGGTTCTGCTGTTAGCTATGACTGGAGACAGACTACAGGGACTTTTCTTTTTCCTAGCTGAGCATAACCATTCTTACAGTTCTAGAACAAGAATCTGATATGAAGCAAAAGGGGAAGAAAAGCAAAGAGCTAGGAAAGGAAGAGTGTGGCAACCTCTCTCTCTCTGTCTGCTTGCATCCTATCCATGGGTCACCAGCAGTGACGGAAGAAGAAAATGACATTCCACTGTCCTGGCTGCCCTCAGAGCAAGAAAGCAGTGAGAAGATTGAGAACCTACGTATTTTGTGGCCTAAAATACATTATCTTAGTTGTCATAAGATTTCTTAGCAAGAAGGTACAAAACCAAACCCCTTCTTTAATTGAAATCATCCTGATTGCTTTGGTGTACAGCACAGCCCCAAAACACCAAGGCACGTGAAAGCACAGGAAGTTTCAGAAAGGGGACAAAATTGAATAAACTGATGGGAAACCATTCCTATTTGTAAGCTGAAAGCAAAATCACTCTCGTCTTCCGCATAGCTGAAGTGAGGAAAAAGATGTTAGACTTAAATATTTTGGGTGGGGTTGCTAACAGAGTTCCCCACTTCAAATTAAAGCAGACAGGTAAAACAGGAAACAGGGCAAGGAAAAATGATAAGGAGAGATTAGAAGATATTATTTTTGCCTCTTTCTCAGCAGACTGGCTGATTATTTCTCTCAGTCTCTGCCTGTCTTTGGCAGATTTAGCACATTTATCATTATTCTGAGTCAGTGAGTTAGTATCAACAGCAGGAAGGAGCAGAAACTTTGTCAGCGTTGTCATCAAAGCTAAAATCCTGCACCACAGAGGGATGTCACTTTACCCAAGGAATTAATGGTATTCTCTTAAGAATTATGTAATGGTTGCTTAGTGTAAACAGCCAAAACTTAAATAAAGCATACTGAATGCAAATCTGAAAAATCAAGAAGAAAATTCCACTTCACAAAAGCATTTTCTCAGCATTTCTGAGATTGTCTTTTGCATTACTTCAATGAAATCATTTAAGGCTTCTCCTTTCTCCCTGTGCAGCAGGAGCGCAAGAAGACTACGACTACGCAAGAAAGAGCGCAAGAAGACTACGACTGCCTGATGGTGGGATAGGTGAGGTTTTTTTATATCATCCCTAACTCAGGTCAGAGCCAGCAATATGTAGCCCATAACTGAAATGTAGAGACTGAGTCCCTAAAACTATGAAGCCCCTGAAACTGAAGCCCAGAAACATAGGCCCCTTTTAGTGTTTCCTTCAGTACTTTGAAGCTGAGCCCATAGCTGCAAAACAGATGATTTTTTAAAGACAGAATCATGTTTTGCATCAGCATCCAGAGCGCTGCATGCTCCCGGCAAAGCCATGGCTTGCACCTTTCAGCGCCTTGCTACTCATGCCAGATCACAGGAGACAGTCTTACAGCAGGTGTGGCAGGAGGTACAGCATGAAGGGAACGGCTTCGCAGCTTCTGGCAGCCAGCGCGCTTGACTCGCCGAGCCAGCCTGACGGTGAGAGGGGAGGTTAACAGTCCCTTTAGCTCTCTGGGTAGATCAGCCTCTGAACTGTTTGTGCCTTAGACTTCATGCAGGGGCTCCCCAGAGCAACTTATTCTGGGGAACACTGGAAGTTTTGTCTCACTTGGAGCACATCAATAATAAAATGCTTTTTAGCAAGAAATGTAGCTTGGTCAAAAGCTGTTGGACTGCACAGGATTTACAGGTAACATCGTCAGCTGACAACAGTGCCCAGCCATTTCAGCCAGACCTAGTGCTGCTTCCTTTCCCCCTGCACGCTTTTATCTACCCCTCCAGCCCTCACTCAACACCTGCCTCGTCTGTCACCCTTCCAGCCCCACACTGACCCACAGCATTCACTCTTTCCTCCCCAAGCTACGATGCTCTGGCTCTGGAGACAGGTAAGGAGCATAATCCACCCGGCAGCACGGGTTCTCTCCTCCCTGTGGCCCGAGTTTCCTTCACAGAGCTGTGGGTTTGGTAGCACTACTGCCGCCTCCACAATTCAATCACTAATTGGGAACTGCAGTTGTACGCAAGAATTCTGGCTTTGTTGACTCTATCGAATCGGTTCCTCTTTAGATGCTCACCTGTTACAAGTCTGCGATGCTGCGTGCCTCCCTTCTTTCAATACCACTGAAGGAAACTATTTTAGCAAATAGTTACTGTGCATTCAAAAAGAAGATGCTCTGCACAGCGTATATCCTCAGTCTGTTAAGCCACACATCAGTCTTATTTCTGACACAGCTGTACCAAATGCCTTCCTTTGGCAAGTGCCTTTGCAGCCATTTAAAAAAAAAATATATCTGCAAATCTAAATGAAAACTGCATTTATTTCTGACCGTGAGTGAAGATACATTGTTCTTTGCCACTATATCAAATTTTCTAGCCTGTTTTTGAACAATATAACTACTTTATTAGGTGGTGACAGGGAGTGCTTTACAGTCTACAGTCACAAAAGAGCAGTGGCAGTTGCAATGATTAATACTTTGTCCCAGGACGTACATAGCTTGTAAATACCCCCAACCAAGGCTTACCTTTGGCCACTGGCCCTTAGTGTGGGCCAGTCCAGCAGGTTTGCGCAGCACCTGGCTTTTCAATGCAGAGGCTGACACAGGGACTCAGAACTGACTGGGTGTTCAGCAAGAAAGAATTGCATACAAACATGTCAGTAAAAACTATGCTTCCGTGGGGGAGTAAAGTTGCATGAGCAGCCTCAACTTTGTGAGACTGACAGTCTCACAAAGTGCTGCTTTGGGCAACTGCTTTCTGCCTTTTTTTTTTTATTTTTTATTATTATAATTTTAAACATACTGGAGACTGCATGCAGCATCTTTTATCTAAGGACAATTTGGCTATTAGTTTTAACTGAAGAGATACAGAGATGCCCACAGTACCATAAATAAATGGCAGTGCCCAAAGCTCACTTTCACAGAAGCCTAGCATTTTGGGAGAGAAATGTACTATTTATCTCTTACACTGAAAACTGAACGGACGGAAACACATCAAGCGCACTCTCAGAAAGCATGCATCCTTCTTGTCCTCGTCTCTCACTTCAAACTCTTTCCTGCTCAGCACTCGCAGGGTTCACAAGGCGGCCACACGTCATGTTCCTCTTCTTTCATAACCAAGACTTAGCATGTCTCTTCGCATCCCCTGCAGTTTTAGCATTATTTATTAATGGCTTAGCAGCTGAATAACACCAACCATCGGAAGCTTGACCTGGCTTTTTGCTACACCTAAATCTATAGTTTTTTTGTTCAGTGGCTGATGAGATATTATAGTACATCATAAGCAGTTCCGGCTGTTAATTTGCTAAGAGTTCGTGGCAGTTAGCGCACTGATAGGGGAAGGCTTTGATCTCACTGTTTGTGCTAGGTTTAGACACATTTCAGCGCACATACAGATTACCTCAGGGTGAACGTGTTGGCAAATTATGACTTTATATTCTTTAAGTGATAATGCTTTGTTCTGTGCTCAGTAATAATGAGCGTTAAGTGCCCTTTGCTGGCATGGCCCGCTGGACATTGCAAGTCATGAGTGTCTCCAGCAAAATGCCTATATTGAGCTTGGAATGTACAGGGGGAAATTCTGCTGAAGTGGTGTCCCAGCTGGTGACGAGAAGCCAAAGGGTCATACAACAGTCCCAGCAGCCAGCCTTCCACTGCCTCTCAAGACTGATACTGGAACTGTTAAGACCAGAGCCTGGAAGTCAATCAGTAGACTGTCCTTTCTTGTAAAACCATCATTCATGATTAATATTCAGCAACATTGCCTCCAAAGAGCAATGGTTAATTTTTAAATGTGACACGCTATCTTGCTCCTAAGATTTCTAATAAAATAAAGCATTCAGGTACTACCTGTCCAACATGAACACTGACCTCAACTATCGGAGTAGTTTACCAGGGATCTGCTCAATTTTAAGATCCCTGGATGCTTTAAATTGAGGACAGACTTTCTGAAGGATTCTCTCCAGCTCCACCACAAACTGTAACTTAACCTGCATCACCCTTGCCACATCAGGCTGACTGAGCACAACAGTCCCCATCTGTCATCCTGCATAGAGGAAGACATCCATACAGCCTACCAGGCAAAAAGTTGTATAAACATGTTGGTGAAGAGCTAGTGAATCCTGCCTCACAGCACTTCCTCGGAAAAGAAAAATCCCTCATTGAGTCATTATGGGAGAGGCCAGAAGGGGCTGGTATCCTGGGCAGCTGCAGGTTTGTTCAGAAGAGAGCAGAGGGCCTCAGCATAGAAGATCACAGCATAGTGTGCTTTGTGTCTACCCTTGAGGGTTACTTGTGAGAAGGGCTATTAAATTCCTAACATACCTTAAATCAAGGGAAAAGGTAGCAAATAGCAGCCTGGCAAACACTCTGCAAGAAGAATTCACCACAAATTAAAGAATGGGTCCAAACACAGCAGCACTAATATAGAGATTTTATTTTGACTGTATTGAGTTGTACAGCACATTTTGTCACAATGCTATTGAACTGATTTTAGAGTTTTTGGCCAGCACATTGTGACGCTGAAACTCACAAGAGCTAAAAGCAGTTTGGACTAATGGCCTGAACGGAAGGGCCAGGAGTACCTAGTTTCTGGCTTCCTTATTGCTTGCAGTCATTCCAACACGTGCAAAACAGGAGCAAATCCAGTTTCTTCTGCCAGCCGAATGGTCACTCTTCCATGTCTGGCAATGACTGCAAGGTACAAGGCAGAGGAGAATCTGAAGCAAGGTGCCTTCTCTTCCCAAAGCCATATTGGTTGTTCCCAGTATGGAAAAGAAGCAGAATCCAAGTAAGTACAGGGTCTTCAGATGATGCTAGCTTTGTTTGCACTATTGAGATTTACAAAACCAGAGGCTGACATATCAAAGTGCAGGAAAGGTCATTATACCATTCCCTCTGACAGAGATGAAAAACCATTCGCAAAAAATTTGGGAGATCACAACAGCGTAAAGTACTTTGCCTTATTAGTAGACCAGACATCCTCACAGGTCCTTCCCCCCACATATGAAGTCTCAGCTCATGAGGTGCAGAATATAGCGGACATTTTCATTTAGCTGGAAAGAAAACCTGCACTTCTGCGAAGAAATGCCCCATTTTCAAACTCTTCTTCCTCATTAATATCTGCAGATTTCTTCAAAAGGAGGCAGCATGGATAATCCCCAAGGAATCTAGGGATTAAAAGCCCACTTTCTTTCTAAACCCAGTTCCTTTTCCTTAGAATGAGTTGGGATTCCTGCTCTCTAGTTTAAAGAAAAATTAGAGGCAATTACAAGTTGGCAACTCTGAACTTTGACCACTGTACAGGAGACAAAAAAAAGAAGTCAAATTCAAGAGGCATTTTAGGTAGCGCTGGGGCAAGTCAGAGAGACTGTTTCCACCACTGAACAGATTCCACACGTCCTGTTTATCACTGTGGCTTGGCTGTACATCCTAAAGTGAAAAGCACAGACCGTAGTGTCTATGTCAGTCAGTGTCCTTCCCCACCCCCGTTTTGGTATCAATGCTTCATTCTCCCTTCTTCGGGTTACATTAAGTGCACAGAAATATATAGCAGCATTTGGACTGAAACCCTCACATACACCAGACAGCACATTCCAGGAGGTAAAACAACACATTATGGCCTATACCCTCAAGGTATCAAGTTTTCAGGATAAAGAGCAGTAGGAAGTAGAGAGCCAAGGGCAGAAAAGGGGAGGAGGAGCAACACAGGACCATGAGTTCTGTTTCCATGCCAGGAGAGGATCAGGGTGCCATTCCTGTGTTAGCACCAGGCTGTGACATGACTGCAGACAAAGCAGACGGGCAGAGCAGAAGTGAAAAAGCCAATCTCCCATCTCCCCGCAGTGTTGGGGGGCAGGGGCAAAGTCAAGTGTGTTCACCAATCCTAGCAGAACGTGAAAACGGGCAAAACCTGCTCGGCCCATTTTCAGCCAGAATGAATTTCTCTTCAGTGCACAAGAGAAAATCAATTAGTGATGGCTAATGAGTCTTGTTCACCAAGCTGATCGCAAATCACACTCATGGAAAGAGAATCTACAGAACTGCTCCAGGCTGAGGCCCTTCCAAAGCACATGGTACCACCTGGAGTCTGCCCTCTTCCTTCTCGTACAGCAGCCTGCCGTTGTAGGGGGGTTGGTTCTAAACATGCCTTTCTATTGCTTTGGGGGTACTTTGCACAGGCAGTATCTGTGAAAACATTGCTTTCCAGCCCACAGAAGAAAGAGGTTGCAATCCCCTCTTTAGCCCTAGGTCGTCAGACTACAACATATGGGCCCACCAGTACCAGAATGGGGACACACACCATACTCTCTAATCTGAGCTCCTCTGCTCCAGACTGATAGTAAGACTGCTGAAGACAGTGCATTCAAGCTTGGTGTTCAAGTGTTGCACCAACAGCCTTCACAATTACAGTGGAGGCAGAGTCACCCTTCAAACCCATGAGAGAAAAGGCTGGGCTTAGACAGGTCCCTTGTCTGGCATTCAGCTGGAAGCTGTGGCGATGGGTTTCTTCAGATGTTGGCTCATGAGCTCCCTGGCACGAGACACTTGGATGTGGTCATAACAGGAGTTACAAACGAGGACAGGGTCGTACAACTGCTGATCAGGGATGGGCAACTTCAGATGGCAGCAACCGGCACAAAATACATTCCCACAGTTCCTGTCAAGGAGAAAAAAAAAAAACCCACAGTGAAAAGAGAGCTGGAAACACTACAGCAAAACTTTAGCAAGCACAAAGGATCCAGTTCAGGGACAAAGTACCAGCCTTACTTATGACTAGTCAACATGTTTCTTAAAGTATATACTGTGGTCTCCAGGGCAAGCTAACTGGCTAGCACTAAAAAGGGACTCGTGGGCATTACTACCAAGGATCAAAGGCCCTGGAAAACAGAAACAAGAGCAGTGCAGAACAGAAATCTGCAGGGAATTCATGAGGCCTGACATATGAAAGGAAAGACCCAAAACTTTCCCTGGGAGCTGGAGGGAAAAAACAGAGACAAGCATTTCATGAGGTTTGCAAGAAATAGGCTGAGAAGAGTGGAACTACAGCAATAATATTGTTTACCTGCAGTGATGCCTCCGTTTGGCCAGCCAAAATTCACAATCGCAGTTAAAACAATGCGAGGCCATGTGGTCTGGAACCCACCGTGTGACCTAAGGCAAACATCAGTCCTCATCAGCCTTCAGTTTGTAACACCAGGTCTCAGGACCCCACCACAGGCTTTGGGCCACAACAGGCTAGCCCAGAGAGCCCATCCCACAGGTTCCCTTCTATCAGACACTGCAGCAGCAGAGGATGCAGAGGGTGTGTGAAAGGACAAGGGTGGCTGCTCTCTGCCTTGCTTCCTTGCTCTGCCTTCCTCGCTGCTGCTGTAACCACCAGTTAGCTGCCAGAAAAGAAACATTGTCTTCTGCTCCTGTAACAGGACACATACCTCAGTCTCCTTTTTATCAACAGGCTCCCAGCTTGCTTCTGACAAACAGTCTTCACTATGATCAGAACAGAAATCCTCAGTGTCGCTGCCGTCCGATTCCTTCAGACATGTCTGCAAAAAGAGACAAAGTCACAAATCCCTTCAGCTGCCTCTATCGCAGAGTCAAGAGTACTCCCTGCTCTGGCCACACTCAGTGCTTGTGAGGGGCACGGGTGGCTCTGCAGCTCCCCATACAAGGGGGTAAAGCATTCATGACTGTGTAGGAGCCATTGTAGGAGCCATTGCTTCGCCCTCAAGAAGCAAAGTTACCTCTGGGTGGCATGAGGACACAGCACATGGACAGGAGGGGAACAGGGCTGAGGAAACACAGGAACAACCTAAACCATCCACTCCAAAAGTAACGGGGTGAGGGCGAGGAAGGGATGGAGAGAAGGAGGGAACTGTGGGTTGGAGAAGGTGGAGTGAGAGGGGGTGCAGGGACCATTGCTGGCCAGAAGCCACGCTGCCATAGTTGAGGTGTTCAAGGCAGTTACTTACAAAGTCATCCTCGTAGTCCATCGGAGGCTCAGCTGGAGGGGCACAGAAGTGGCGGATGTCCAGGCGCAGCTGCAGCTCTCGTACCTGCCTGCGCAGCTGCTCCACCTCCTGCTTGTAGCTCGCCTCTATTTGCCGCAGCCTGTGCTGAATCACATCCGTGGGGAACGGGAGACCATCATCATCCAGGTAGAGCGGAGGCACAGGAGAAGGACATTTTGGTGGCACGTGCTTGGGACCAGACGCTTGTTTCAGGTGGCAGGGTAGCCATGAACGGCTGGGCTTCCCTGTGGGGCCTGCAAAATGTGTGCTAGTGTGGCCAGAGCAGACTGAGGGTTTTGCACCTTCCCTGGCAGACCACTGGCCACCGAGGCACAGGCCTGGCGCCCGCACAGGTTTGCTGTTCAGCCTCTTGCTACAGCAGCCATAGGAGAGGAGGTGTCTGGGTGCAGGCTCCCCACTGGGGAGTGATGTCACCATTCCTTGAAAACTGTCCCAGTTGGACCCGAGGAAGGAGAACTCACTGCTCTGGCTCTGGGAAATGGGCTTGCGCCATTGCTCTAGCGGGACTCTCCCCAGCCGGCCAGGCTCCTCACAGGGCACGCTCCTTCCAGCATCACCTTTGCTGTTGTCTTCATCCAGGCAGGGGACGCCCAGGGCAGGGCCTGGGATGTCCTGACAAGGGGCACTTGGTGCTAGGGACTCCTGGCTGGGAATGTCTTGGCAGGTGGTGTTTCTCTTGGGACAGATTACTCCGTTGGACACCATGCTAGTAGCCTTCAAAGGTTCCTGGGGACTGGTTTCTAACTGCTTTCCAGAACTGGTGGAAACCCTGTCAATGTTTTCCTGCCTGGCAGGATTTGGGGCTGCACACATGCCATCCAGTTCCTCCGTGTATGTTCCTTTTCGTTTTTCTGCCTCCAGAGAGACACTGCTTTCTGGCACAGAAGCCCAGCTGCTCAGTGGCTTGTTATGCCCTTCGTGCTCAGCATGGCTGCTACAAGTGCTGTTGGGTTGCAGCGGAGCATTTTCCTCTTGCTTCTCCACTGGCCGTGTCTCTCCTGCAGCCACCACACTGCCTTCAGCTAAGTGCGGCTCAGCTCCCTCAGCGGTGGCATGCCGGGCTTCCAGGCCCACCCGGACTTCCTGACAGTGGTTATTCAGGTTTGGATCACTAGATGTGCGGGTCAGTGGGCTGCTGGAGTCACAGGCTGAGAGCAGGTCATCCATAGATCTTGTCTTTGGTAATCTAGAACCCAAAAGCAAAGCAAATCTCACAACAAAACTCCTGAAACTTCCCTCATTTCAGTCAAAAGTGAGATGAGGGTAGGGAAATGTTCCTAAATACAGATCATGGGATGGGTAGGGAGGGGCAATGCAGCAGCAAGAACTGAAATGCAAATGCTGCAAGTGTGGCCTCTGCAGTCTGCCTTTTTAGGTGCAGCAGGGAGCTTACACATTCTTCTCCAAGTGACTAGGACAATGCTACAGAGCTCTTGCTCACCATAGGAAAGATGAGAACAACAGGTAAAACAGAGGTACTACAATGAGCAAGGAAGGAAAGAAGGCCTGGGGGTAGGTGGCAACCTGTGACTGGGGATCTAAGGCTCTTACCTGTCCAAACATCTGCCACTGAACTCCTGGCTCTGAGATCCAGGGGGCAGGTAAATATCCATATCGTCCTGTCCCAGAGGATGTGGTGAGGAAGCTGGGAGGTACACTGCTGTCCAGACATGCAGCGCTCGCACGTGGCACACTGGATGCAGCACCTGCAACAACCATTTACAATCAGAGATCAAAGTGGAAGGAAACCCCTCCAGTCTCTCCCCACACAGTCCCTGGTGCCTGGCAGGTAGAGAGCCTGCAAAACTGGGCCAGAAGGTCTACTGACCTGCTCAGAACCTGGCATATAGAGAAGATTGTGGAAGTTCTTATTGCCAGCCCGCAGGAGGGACCACACAGAGCAGGTACGCTTGTAGATGTTGTGCATCTCTCGCTCACAGGGGCTGTTCCCAAGGAAGGTCCCATAGAGGCAGGAATACGTGTGCTGCACCAGCTTCACCTGCAGCATCAGAAGGGGAACAATTGTCCAGGCCATTGGGAAATGGTGTCTCCTGTCTACAGGGGAAACACCTTCCACTCCTCTGGGGTGGCACATGCACTTCCTACCCAGCCAGTGATCCTACTGCTGTCTTCTCTGCCACACAGGGCAGAACAGAGAATAGCAGCAGGAATCACTTAGATTAAAATGAAAGCAACAGTCAACTGATACCATACCCATCCCTCTGTAACCCTAAGCTGTATTATTTGATAAAACAGAGATTAATAGCTATAATTTCCCTAGTTTATTTTCTCAAAATGTTTCAGACATATTGCTCTGACACATGCATATCAGGCTTTTAATCAAAACAGTGCTGCTGGTGGTATCTGAAGTCACTGGGCTAGAAAGGGATCTGAAGTGATTCAGAGAAACCAGAGAATATAAAACCTTCATCACTGTGCAATTTGCTAGGTACTCTGAGCCTGCAGTACCCACTAAGAGGAGGAAGAAATTGCAAGCAGCTAAACAGAGGCCGGCAGAAGCATCACACATACAGAACCAGGTCAAAATACCACAACTGAAGGGCAGGGCTGGACCCACACAGTGAAGGTATGTCAGGAATGCCAGCAGAGAGCCCAACCACTTCTCAAGACACTTTCCTGTTTTTAAAGAATTCAGTTTTTGTTTTCTTTCAACTACAACACTAAAATATCATGGTCTTTCCTCTGCTCACATCTGGCAAGGTATAAATAGATGTTTGCATGTGTATTTCTTACCAAAAAAGCTTCGTTAAATTCAAAGAGGCAAGGAAATTGCTTCAGAAGCTGATGAACAGCATCCAACCACTGGAGAAAAACTGGGCACTGCTCATTCTGATCTTCCACTTTCTCCTGATGACCACAGCGATCACCAAACTTGTGACCAAAATCCAGCCAATCTGATTCAACAAGCACCTGGAAGCCCTGCGAATAAAATAAAAACAAACAAAACCCCCCAAAAACCCCAAACTAACTACAGACACCTTGCTGCAGGCACACAGCAGGACAAGGCAAGCCCCATCTGCCAGCAGTGCCAGGCAAACTCAGGACTTCCGAAGGGCTGGAAAGGAGGCTGCACCAGTGCTTGGTTTGGGAGCAAAGCTACTCAAATGTCAGAGGTTTCCAAAGACAAACTAACAGCTGTTATTTCCATACAATAAACAGCTTGGAGAATATGCACAATTAAAGTAGGGGAGCAGCTGAACCTTGAACACAAGAGGTTATTTACCACAGCACTTCACCAAGCTGGGCAGAGGAGTGAGGTACAGTTCACTAAAACCAGGCAGGAAGAGAACATGGAAAAACCCAACACCCACAATAATAGCTCTGAAATGCCACTAAGTATATTGCCAAATGCAATCCTGCTCCTTCCTCCGGAGACTCCGAGACAAAAGCTGCCTTTTGACAGACACAAAATAGCAGCATTGCACAACTCATACCTCCATGGTCCTGTAGTAAGGGTCCAGAAGAATCTTTGCCAGTGCTACAATCTGTGGAGTCCTGTCCCATCCATCCGAGCAATGAACCAGCACTGGACGCCCTTCTCTGTCAACCGCACTGGAGACCAGCACTGCTGCCTTCAGCATGACAGAAAGGTGCTGCAGCCACTTGGTACTCTCTAGGGCTGAAAGCCAGCTAGAAGGTGTGCAAAAAGCAAGAAAAAGGTTGCTTAGCTCTCCAGTGTGTGTGTGGGGAAATAGATATATTTTAAGCTAAGTCTTTCTGGAGTCCTCAATGAAAAATCTTTTCTAAGACATGTCCCAGAGGAGTCAGCCAGCCTGGGAATAAATGCAAAGAATCCAACCCCTAATTTCAATTTTTCCCAGATACAGCTACATTTTAGAAACCCTCAGAGGACACACAACCAAGTGACACTGAGGCAATGCTGCAATCGCTTCTGGATTACCAGGGATCAAAATAAGAAGCGTTCAATTATTGTGAGCACTTTCCTATTCCTCCATTTTCTGAGGTAGAAACCTGGGATAGGAAAAAGGAGGGAAAGACCCCCAGAACGTTAACAGATTATGGCAAACTCAGCTAGAGAACAGTCACTTACTTGCTGGGGTCTGGCACCTGACTGCATACAGCACGCAGATACTGGAAACTGTTCCGGATGGAGTGGATGTTGGCCATTCCCATGAACACTACTTCACAGTTCGGGTAATACTCTGAACACAACACAGACAGAAACATTCAGAGAGCTGCTGCCACTGCAGCAACCACCTCCATACACTTAGTTCAGCCGTCCCCTCACAGCACTGTTTCTGGTCTCCAGGTAGGCAGTTTTTCTACAAAAGCCTTGCAGGCCAGCAGCGATATATCTGGAATAATGGACTTTGCAGGACTGAGAAGGGGAACGTGCTTCCAGAGACTGAGTACCAAAATGCTGACCTGACCTCCAACTGCACTCTAGAACCCCCTCAAAGCAAGTCCAAGAGGAAGATGTTCTGGGATGTGCTTAGCCCTTCATACCTTCACATTCGCAGCCGCCTCCCTTCGCTCTGTTGGCCACAGCTGCAGTGTAGGACCTGGCATCAAGAATCAGCAGCTTCTGAGGAGTTCCTGTGTTCTCCACACCTGAACATGCGGTCAGGGATGAGTCTGCAGAGACAGCATGGTCTGAGTTCCTGGCACCTCCCTCCCTCCTATGACAGGCCTCCAGTGCCACCCAACACTGGCCGTGAACGAGCCCAGACACCCGTCCCACACATCACAGGCAAGGCATGACAGGGCCCACACGATCCATCTGGATATTGGGTTTAAATGTTGCATTGTAACAACCCTGTTAGAAGCAACACTTAGGTGTAGGAAGCAAAGAATAATTCACCTGTTTAAGAGAGAGAGGAGGGAAGTAAGCTGTCTCACCAAAGTCAGCATCGCAGGCCTCGTTGCTGTCGCTGCTCCCATTGTACGGCATACCACCAGATACCTTTACTCCAGGGTTCAAGGCACAGGCTTTGGCAATAGATGTCACAAGATACTCATCATCAGCATTTCGCCAGCCCCACCAGCTGATTTCAGGCTGGCTGCAGCGTGCAATCACTGCCCCATTGCGCACATGTCTGCAAAGGAAGCGAGAGACTAATGAAGCCCCCTGGAGAGGTGAGGAACAATCCCAGAAAGTTTCACCTACGTACCGTCAGCACCTGTGCAACCCTCCTCACTGCTTTATCTACTGCATTTACTGATGCCTTCAAGCAGTGAAACAGGGCAGCAGGGCATCTCAAATAACCATTATTCATAACAAAAGCAGTGACACAGAGGCTGTCACTCACATCACAGCAGTGAGGAACTAGAGAAGGCTGTGAGTAGCACAGGAGGAGCTAATGAAGGTGGAACAGCTGGCAAAATGAGATTGCAGAAGAGCAGGTCACTGCAGTGCTTGCAGAAGTGGCTGTCAGGAACAGCCAGTGCCAGTGGATGGTGGCAGCTCTGGGGTCAGCTGCAGCTCACAGGGCCTCATCTTGAGGGTCGACAGCTGTGCCCTGGGACTCCACTACCACCACAAGGAACAGGTAGTTTCTGCAGCAAGGGGGAAGATGCCAGTTGTTCTAGCCATTACTCTACTAAACTATCTTTATATTTTTATTTACAATAATATATAAATGTATATTATTGTATATAGATATGTAAATATTTATGTATTAAACCAGAGAGAAGAACTTTAAATAATTATGGTCACGCTTTGGGAAAGTAATAGTTATTTATTTTAATACTGTTCTGTTCTCCTATTCTCTCTTTTTTTTTTCCCTCTCCCTCAAAAGTACGCACCAGTTGTTAAACCATTTCATTTATCACTTGTAAGTTAGAAAGATTAGCTCACTCAGCATCAGACTGGTTAGTTTCTGGGTGGAGGCCTGAGCTGGTGTTTATTAACGACTCCTAAAATGTGAACCCTACCCTGGCTGTTGCTTATTGATGCCTGGCAGAAGGCCTGAAGTAGGAAGAAGTGTTCATTTTTCACATAAACACACTAGTCAAGTCATTGACAAATGGTCTGGAAAGGGAATGGACATTTAGATGACAAAGTTGCTGGTAATACAGAATTATCCAGGAGAGTCTATGGCTGTCTGGAAAAAGTTGCACAGGATCTCGTGATACTGGGTGATAAAAACGGAGTATGAAATTTAGTATTAATAAATGAAAAGTATTTACACATGATCAAAACATAATCCCAGCTATGACATGGAGCAGTTCGGTACAGAGCGGCTAAATCTCAAAGACTTCAAAGTCACTGTGGAGCTCTCAAAAAGCCTGAGCTCAATGCTCAAGAGAAGCAAAAAGGTTAAGAATGTGATAGCAGTTATTTGGAAAATACTAAGACAGAAAATATTATGGCATCACATCTCACACATCTTCAAAATGACACAAATTTCTCACTAATCCATCCTCAAAGGGATAATGTAGCACCCAAACTGCCAGAGAAGGGTGGCAAGGACAATCAGAGGTATAGAAGAGCTTCACTATAGGGACAAATTAAGTAGGAAACAACTGCCCACCATAAGAGAAGGACAAGAATGCATGAGAAGCATAAAAGTCAATGAAAGATATTTAAAAAACTGAGTTTGGAAGATTAGTCTTATTTTTCCCTGATAGAAACACAAACAAGCACTGGAATGGTCATGGCATGCGTTTAAGAATATTAGGAAGTATTTTTTGGACAAGAAACAAAACAAGACAGTGGACTCGCTGCCACAGTGCAACATGGAAGTATAAATTGGTTCCAAAATACATTAAAGTCATGGAAGGTAGGTCCACCATGTGACCATGAAACACAATCACACATTCTTGTGAATATCTGTTGTAGGAAATCCAAGATACCAGCTGCTCCAAAGATGCACCAGGAAAGAACACCTGTATACCTGTCCCATTTGGTAAACTTCCCCAAGACACTACTCCTGGTGCCTGGTCTTTCCCAGAGACAGGATAATAAACTGGATGGCCCTGTACCTCAATTCTTCACAACAACAGTGCTTGCCCCTCCCTATCCCACCAACCCTCACGCAGCACCTCTCTGAAGATGAGCTGGAATAAGAACAAAGATGTAGATAAAGCACCTGACAAACATCCAACTATAATTTTTTGTTTGTAGGTCAACACCTCTGAAAAAGTTCCATTGATGGCAAAGTAGGGGACATAACACTCTAGATCCTAAAGTGCACTAGCACAAGCCTCAACCCATCACCCAAAAAGGCTGTTTAGCTGCCAGTGAGGGCTATCAGAGGCACTCTTGAAGGTATCTCTTTTTCTCATGGTGCCCCCCTACGAGGGGCTCTGCTGCTCCACAGAGGATGATAGTGCCTGGTCATGTTATTTGCTGTAACACAGCACACCAAGAAAATGCGCTGAGGCTTTGAACTCCTTCGAACAGTGGTGCACAGCTACCGCAGTTTGCGGGAATGATTTTGCTTCTCAAAGACAAGGTCCCCTTATTCTCCTGAGGCAACTTATCAATAAATGCAGAAAATGTATTTTCGTTAATGACATCTCATAGAAAATACTGATGAAGTCTTTAAAGGGAAGACTTCCACATGTTCAGCTAAGTCAAAATACTGTGAGGTCCTTTTTCTTTCAGTGCCCTCCACTGCTGCTGTTTTGTCTTCCAGGGTGACTAACTGAGCGGTCACTCCCAGCAGATCTATTCCTGTCTTCAGGATCACTCAAGGATGGTTAATACAGAGAGCAGCAAAGGCTTTGTTTATACTAGTAAATGAAACAGAGCCAAGGTGTGGACTTAAACACTGGCCTATGATCATCCAAGCTTGTTTGTTAGCACACCCACAGTTTTTGGCCTGTGCCAATCAGCACTCTCCCAGACAGCGCCTGAGCACGTTTTTGGGAAATGCAGGTGCTGTGCCAAGGACTGCTCCCAACAGGCTCTTTGGATGCGATGGCACTGTTTTAGGGTGCCGAGGGTAGGAAAGGAGTATAGTTGTGTAGGCCACTTCAAGTCAGTGGTAGCCTGCTTAATGCAATACTAAAAACATTGCCAAAGTTACATTAAATTCAGAAAACTTCTTGGAAGCACAAAATTCTCAGCACTGCAACAAACTCTGGGAAGGGGATGGCCTTGAGGTAGCCAGTTTCAAGAGACATAATGACATGCCAATACACACAAGGAAATACAGCCAGCACCAATGACCATAAAGTCATCAGCAAGCAGAAAGCATAGTAGGTGCCAGTGGAAGAACTAAAACCATAACTGAGCCTGCAATGAGCTTCCCAGGTCAGGGGAGCAGCTGTAGCTTGACTCTGCATTCCCTTGCTGATCTCCCCAGCATGAGTGTATGAAGCACTTCAGGTCTTCTCTTACTGGGGATTTTTGTGGAGGTTTTCCTCAAAGGAAAAAGCTCCTTTCTTGAAACTGGAATGGCAGAAGGTGCCATAGTGTTTTAACTTACGTGGACAAAATTTCTTAGGGATCCTCAGTCTAGTCTTAATAACTTGAGACCCTTTCAGAACCCAAAGCTGGTGTATGAAGTGCCTTTGTAGTTTATCAGTTGAGCTTTTACTCCCAGATTAATTCAGAGCACGAGGCTAGAGCACATCCGGTGTTGTTAATACATGCCATTTAACCCATAACAATCATCCAGAAAGCATCAACTAATATTTCTCAAGCCCTCTCTCTCGTGTTATTTTCTGGCCATAAGGGTGCTCATCCACAACGCAAAGTCAAGCAGCTTAGTTTAACACATAAGAGCTGAGAGAGGGTTTACAGAGCTGTCACCTAAAGGTTCCCAACTGAGATGCATATATGCAAGTGCTTTCATTTCCTGAGTCTCTGGGTTAAGCTCCTGGCTCACTCTGGCATGATCTGAAAGCCCGAGACAGAACACTTAGCCATAGGGCTGCAGCAACGTCCACTGTTTGCCCACTGCTTCCCTGGAGAACCACTGCAGCATGAACATGGGCAAGGGTGATGCTGAGCATCTGTGAGGAGCTCTCTTGCTAACGTAGTCCCAAGGTCTTCTGAAGGTGGCCATGTAGGCAGAGAGTAATGATGAGGAGCGGCTGGCATACAATGCCTGCCTGCCTCTGTAGTCAGCTAAATAATTAATTGCATCCTTTGCGTTGTTTTAAAAGCAAATTGTGCCTGGAGGCTCCTGCATCTCTACTATGCACCTCCACTGAGGGCTCAGAGATGGAGACCTGAATTTCTGCTTTGCTTAACAGCTAAATTATATTTTTTGTAAGAAAACTGATAAAGTGGTACCTTTGGTATCATGTTTTACAGATCTAACTGTGACCTAATGAATTCAGCCTTGTTCTCCAAAAGCTCTGGAGCCTACCAAACAGTCCCGTGGCTAGCAAGTCTCTGGGATGTACACACCTGATCCCACTTGTCCACTCTCTCCTGAACTATGAGTGATGAGGAGGAGCCAAGTGTGAGGCTTTTTGTTTCTTCCCTTCCCCTTCCATATAGCACACAGCACTCCAGAAACAGCCACGGCCCTCATGGACCGTCTTGGCCAAAAGACCTTAATCTTGAGGGGAAAGGCTAAAACCTGCATGAAAATGAGATACACATATGGGCAAGCACTTGTCCCATCTTGTAACATCACTTGTCAGCATCTTCTAATCTGATCCCAGGCTACAAAGGGTTGCAGCTCAGCTTGTAAATTACTGGGTACCATTACAGTAAAGCAAGGAACAAAATAATTGTTAGTAGCAAAAAGACACAGCTTTGCCGTCGGGTGGGGAGGCACACTGGGACAGTCTCCAGTGCCAGGCCATTTTCAGCAAAAGTAAATCACAAATACAATTAACTTCTTAGCTGACTTGGCTACAATAGAGGCAAAGGGCTCCATACAATAAGCAGTGCTTACTATTACTCTGCTGTAGAAATTAGTTTTTCTAGAAGAAGTAATACACTGTACTTTGCCACCATCTAACAGCAAACCATGTAACATGAAGATGTAGTATTAAGGGACATGTAAATTCACTGATTTTGTTTCCTGGCTTTTGTACTTCCCAGGGTTGTCCTTTGTTGTGGAGCTCTGGTATTTTCAAAGCTTTTTATAACACAGAGCCTAAGGCTAGAAACCATAATGTACATTAAAACATGCACACTGACTGGGTGCACCTATTCAACCGGACTCTTGTTAGTTTCAAACATGTCAGTCTCCTAGTAGACATTTTTGATGAGAAGCCACCCCCCTACCCTGAAAAGCCCTGCTTTATTTGCTGCCTAGCCTCCTGCATCCCCCTGTATAGATTATTTTTGGAAGGCTGACCAGGGAATAGGTACTCTGTATATTTCCCAGCTATTCAATCAAGTTCAGCCACATGCAAACATTTTATTCTGCTACCCAAATGTTGTCAAACGCTTCAAACTTGGTCAAAACAGAAATGATTTGCATTTGGGTATTAAAAGGTACATCCAGGCCAGAACACCTAGTTGAGAGCAGGGCCACAAAACATGCTTATTTCGGCCAAGACTTCTTTTCAAAGTAGCAGCTAGGCTACTTTTTCACCCATCTGTGAAAAAGTTTTGAAATTCAAAGAAGGAGAACCTTAATTCAACACTCTGTTCTTGCTGCACCTCCCACAGGAGGAAAGTCACCCACATCATCTGACCTAGACGAAAGTGGGGAAGAAGCAACAGTTACTGGAACATTGTCTCCTCTCTTCTGGAGAACACCCTGCAGTACCATTGCAGACTGAGTGCCCAGGGAGGCTGATGTGCGTGCTGGGAGGAGGAGTCGTCTTGAGAGCAGCATGTTTTCAGGTGGGAGGCAAAAGGAATATGCAACATGAGGACCAGGATGCAGCTATCGCTGCCACACCTTGCTCCACAGCACTGTATGCATGCTCTGCTAACTTGGCTTCACTGTGCCCTGCACAAGACTACAAGGAACAGGGCATCTCTGTGGGTTTGGGGGAGAGCACTGCTTTAGTTTTGTGTTTACCTGTACACCACCACAGGGATCCTTTTCCATGATCTAAATGAAGCCACATTCTCTAGCTCCTTATCGGTGATCCAGACAGGGACCAGCAGCTTCTGGGGATAACTGGAACAAAGCCTGGAAAAAAAGAGACCATGAAGGCAAGATGAGGACTCAGTAGTTAAAAATCTGCACCACAGAAGCTGTGCAGTGAGAGGGCAGGAGCAACTCTCATTTCCCCAAACTCAGCATACAGGACTTTGGATCTTCCTCTTCATATCTGCCTCAGTACAGTCTCAACATGGCAAGTGTTCCAAAAAATGCTGTCAGGAATGAGCTGAGAGAAGACAACCTCCTTTCACCTCAGGCCTCACCTCTGGGCCCATACACCAGTGTACTGCAGTACTTCCCAAAGACGCCTTTTCAACATCCTCTGGATTTAAGAATTCATGAAGGTTTAGGAGAACAGTAATTAATTTATGTATGGTTTTGGTTTTCTTGCAGCACCTGCAAGCCCAGAAACACATATAGCTTCTGGTAAATGACGATCTGCCACTTTCTGCCTTGCAGAAAAAAAAGTCACCACTGATAAGCTTACACATTTCTCTGCAAGGAAGACATAACTCTGCCCAGAAAGATGGCAATGGTGATTTGGTGTATGCTATAATAAAATGACATGAGGGAGATCTAAAAAAATATCTTATTTGGTGGGGTGCCAGAAATCAGATTCCTAATAGACATCTGAACATATGCCAACAGTGACAGGAATGTGACGGGCAAGTCCCTACCAATCCGGTCCCCTGGGGAAGAAATTCACAGTGGACACAGCTAATAGCAGGGGTACCCAACTCTTCAACAAACAGAGCTGCAGTACCAGAGGAGCCCCACATCTGAATGAACCTGAAGTGTAAAGCAGTTCAGCTGAAACGGAAATTCAGTTGGGGAGGGTGGGGGAGATGAGAAGAGGCAACAAGACTGCAAATGCTTAGGTCCCGAGAAACATGTTAAACACAACTGCAAGTACATCACCAGCAGGGCAAGAGGAGAGCCAAGGGAAAGAGGGGGACAGCCAACCAGAGGGGCTGGGGAGACGGGGAGAGAGCAATACAAGTAGAATAAAGCATATGTAAAAATCCAGGAGCACAGGGGCTTCCTGATTACTGCAGCTATTATCCTGCCCCTGCCACTCGCAGCATACAGCTGCATGCAGGGCAGGTTGCAGGCTTCAGATACAAAGCACTGCCTGGGTGCTGGACCAGCTGAGCTCCAGCACAGGCAGGCAAAGTTGTATGTGGCAAGAAATATCAAAGAGCAGCTCTAGCTCTAGGCTATAATCCACATAATTTAGAAGGAATGTTTCAGGGCAGATGGGAAGTAAACTGAGGGGGGTAAAACTATCCAGCCAGTAAACTTCAGAGAGTGGCTTGGTGTTCCCCTGAGTTTATGCTGTCCCAGCTGATGGCAATAGGCACAATACAGCACTTAGTATTATTTCATTTGTGATGCCAGGGAGGAACTGCCTGCCACATTAGAAGATGGCACTTGACACAGTGTCTGGACAACTTCTCAGAAAGCCCCAAGCAGAAAGTAAGGTTGGTCTACAAGATAAAAACAACAGGGTGAGGAAGAAGAATCCAGGAATTAAAATTAAAGCTTTCAGGGTAAGAAGCTGAAGACCAGGATGTCTGTGGTAGGACGTCTAGGCTTGGACATCTCTGAAATGCCTCAGATTCCATGTATAGTGTTGGTCAGGAAATTAGAGAAGTATTGAGGCGTGACTGAGAATAAAGGTACATGGAAGAGGGTTAGAACCTATTAAGATCTGGAGCAACTTTTAGAATAGCTGAGTCTATACAAGAATGGGTTTCATCAAAATGAGTACAAAATCAGTCCCCCTGGCACTTCAGATGAAACATTACAGGAGATGTCTTAAAAAACTGGGGAGAGCCAATACAGGTGAGGTTCAGGAGCGTATCTTCTATGAGTTAAGTCACTAAAACTCTGTGGCCTTAGGAAAACAATAAGACAGAATTCAATAAAACTCAGGTAGGAAACAGGACAGCCTCAAGAAGTTAAGCCAAATTTAAGCAAGGCACATAAAAACAGACAACGAGGTCAAGACAAACAGACCTGTGCTTCTAGACTAGAATTCCAAAAAATAAAGTAGAGGAACTGAAAAGCCAGGATAAACGAGTATGTTGGCTTAACTGCATCTTATAAATTTGATACAAGGAAGATTATTAGTGGTACCCTAAATTTCAAGGTACAAGATTTGTAGGAAAACTGGAGCTAGTGAATAAAGAGTGGTATGTTCCAAGAATACATGAAGGTAAAAGTGTGAGGCTAAGAGTTACCAGCATCAACAAGCAATGCAGAATGCGCATGGACTCAAATCCCAAGCCTAAAGAGAAACAGGATAGCATTGAGGCTATGCTACCAACCACTGGAGTGACAGTAACAACACCCACAAGAGGCTGGAAGAGATTCAGAAAGGCTTTGAGGGCAGAAGTTGCCATGGGAGACTTGTGTTGCTTCCACGTAAAACACATAAGCATCATGATAATGCATGAGACAAAGGCGACATTTTTAGATGTGATCAGCTGCTTCTTGGTGCTACCAGCCAAATAACACAGAAGTATACAACTCTTCCAAATAACACAAAACTACATAACTCTTCCTTTGGTCCTAAGCTGCTCCAAAATAGAATAACTGAAAAATCACTTTGTTACAGTATTCATCATGCAGTAGAATTCAACAATATTTTTAAGAGGAGACAAGCCTCCCAACAATCAGTTTCAGAAAGGGGGCGGGGGGGGAAGTTTGCAGATAATGTGATGGTTATTTAATGATGCTATTCAATGGTAATATAAAATGCATCAAAAAGATCAGAAAGAGCTGGCAGAGTTAAACAGTGAACAAAAGGATTTTAGAAATAAAAGGACATCCTTCAAAGAGGAGAAATGTTTCCAAAGGACATGAGAGGAGCCAAATGTGCACCTGCATTAAAAATGAGACATGTTGTGCAGTTTTGAGAAATGACCTGTTAAGATTAAAATTCTGAAGACCTTTTTCAAACATCTTGAAGCTATCAGCCTGCTACCAAAGTTGGAGGTCTGATAGATCAGCAAGGTCACAGCAGAAAATCAAAACTATTTGCGTTGGTGTTCAGCAGAAGAGCCCACAGACCTAACCTTGTTTTAAAGGGACATGGCACAAGAAGAGATTAATGTGGAAACTTCTGCAGAGCAATGTTTAGAACAATCTGCTAGAACACGAAGTAACTAATCACCAGGACTAGATAAAGCTCAACATTTCTACAGCAACCCAGATGCACGCCGGATGAATGATTAACCAAGATGTGTAAGCTATTGCTTACATTGGCTTGGGTGCCAGAGGAATGAAAGGTGGCAGACACGGTATCAATTTTGTAAAAAGGTCTCTGGGGCGATCGTGGGAAACCACTGGAGTCTGACTTCCATACAAAGCAACTGACTGTCACAGTTGGTGCAAGGGTAAATACGGTGCACTTGGGAAGAGTCAACACAGCTTTTGTGGAAGGAGGTCACACCTCATATGCAGAGTTTGCTGGAAACATCACTAAATGAGCAGATACAGTTCATGTGGCTGACAGTCGATTTGGATTTTCAAGAAGGGTATTTTTTCCCCCAAAAAAATTTTTCTAAACAGGTGGCTCACAAAAAACTTGAAAGAAGATCCTCTTCTGAAACAGTAACTCTTGAAAAGATAAGAAATAGTACAGAACTTGAATGGTCATTTTTCCACAACAAAGGGAGTCCAAAGGCGAACCATGCTTGTCCCTGTGTTGTGCAATATGCTCATGGGTCATGTGGAAGAGAGACTAACAGTGAAGCAATGTGGGTCACACAGACGAGTGGCCTGAAACACCCTGGGACCCCACACTGAGCCAGAACACAGGATGAGACATTTTTGAAACTGTGAGGTTTGATCCCAGAAAAAGGTGGCTGGAACACCACAAATACATAAATTGGCACAAGCCACACCTACGGACAAGGACCGACAAAGCGTCTTCTTACCACAAAGGTAACAGCCAGTCCAGTGAGAGAGATCTTCCTTCACAAAATGCAAAAACACATGCTCTATAACTAATGGTCCTTGGAAACCTACTGCCTACACATTCATATGGCAAATACAAGCAAGAACATTACCATTTTTCCCAATAAAAGTGAAGGACAGTATTACAATTTGTAGAGAATTGTAACAAAATAAGACAAAATATGAATTAAGAGCACTCACAGAAACGAGTAGGAAACATCAGCTGTCTAAACCAGTAACACAGAACTCCAGACAGCTTTTTCCTCATAAAGTAAAAAATAAATAAAACTACAATTGTAAAAAGATCAAAGCTGGAAAAAAGCATCAACACTGAAGGAAAGGTGAATGTTTTGCTCCTTTTTTAAGGAACTACATGTGCACCAAACTCAGCAACATTAAGGCCGATATGAAACAACTCCTGTCCATGGGTGCCCCAGATGGAGAATGCCAGAATGTGTCCATTTCTCTGGGTATACAGATCATTGAAGATGTGAGAGCCACTATGTGGTTCTCATGTAATGTAATAATTTTATTATCATTGTATGCTGAAATAGTACACTTTTATCAAGACCAAAGGAGTGGTTATTACATGCTTGTATTGCTCTAATTTTATGACAGCTGTCGCCAGGAAGAAGATAATAATTTCCAGATAAGGACATCTCGGAACAGACTTGAAAGAAAACGAACAAAGCCATTACCTTGGAGTATCCTGTCTCTAACAACACTGCTTTACCAATGCTGGGAAATAAAAGATAAAAGGACTATAAACAGTTAAAAAGTAACCCGATTCCTGTGAATAGAGGCAGGTGGTAATGATCAAAAGCCAAGGCAGGATTTAAAGGCACACTCCCTGAAGCAGCAAGAGAGAACTGGTTTCTGAGTTGCACAAGCAAATTACACTACTTTGAGATCTCAGGATGTCTGCAGAAAGATGCAACCTGCCAGGATCCCCAGGTAGGAAGTCAGCAGATGGAAGAAAGCAAAACCAGACCTGCATCCAGCTTACTGAGGTTTGTTTCAAATTCTTTCTTCCCTGATTTGGTTGAAAGTGAAACATCTGTCTTAGAGAAGTTGGCTAATTGCTGCATATTATCGGCCAGGAAGCAAGCCACAGATGGTCAATCTAAGTTGAACTTTCTGAAATAGTCAGAGGGAACCACATTCCAAAATCTAGCACCAGGAGAAAGCCTGACTGCTCTCAAAGGCACACAGAGACTCTACCTAGGGCAGGGACCTACAGATTGTGCATGGTAAAACTAAGCAGTTCAGGAAAACAACTTTTTATTTTACATCCTTGGAGAAACTGCACAAACGCCATCATAAGTCATGTTAACAGTCCAAAAGCAATGATGTGGTCAGTATGGCCAAGAAGAAATTGTAAATCAAACCCCAAAACTAATGCTTGCTGCCTTGTTTCCTGAGGAAGAGAGAAGAGAATAGGCAGCAAACTGCAGAACTCCACCAGGATTTCTCCAGGCCAGCATGCCTGAGACTTCTCATGGTCTCCACAAAAAACTGGTGATCTGGAACTGTCTGATATGTAGGTGATGGGGATGCCTTTACTGGCTGAGACAGAGAAAAGACTGAGGGATACCAGTCATTTCAAGAAAAGGATTATAAGGAATGAAGAAATTAATATGTCTGTCAAAGCTTCATAAAATCCTGTTGGCTTAATGCCACCTGCTGCAAAGAATGCAGAAGCGCTTCTCCAAGAGCTCCTGTGCTCTTCTCCAGGAGTAGAAGACTGGCTGGAATCACTGACTTGCAGGTGGGGAAGACCTACAGATATCCATTCCAACCACCCACTCACAGGGGACCACCTCCAACACTAGATCATCTGAGACTTGAAAGGTTATAATGATGGAGAACCCCCACCTCTCTGAGGTTCTGCCCCAGCACAGCACCACACTTGTGGGGAATGATTTCTTCTCCTCCCATGTCCACTCCGAATGTCCCAAGCTGCATTATGTGGCTGTTGCCTCTTGTTCAGTTAGCTGTCACTGTCAGAAGAGTTTCACTCCATCACCTTTGTAACTGCCCTTCCAGCAGATGTAGGCTGCCAGCAGATCACCCTTTAGCCTCTTCTGCAGCAAAGTGAACAAGCCTTGCTCATTTCCCAGGCTTCCAAGCATCCTGACAACCCTCCACTGGCTTGTCCCCAGTTTCTCAGAACTGAATAGCTGCCCAAGTTTATGAAAACTTTGTATTTTCCATTTCAAACAGTGTGAGCATTTTATAGAGAACAACTGACCAGAAAGGCAACCCTATGATTGGTGGTTCCTCCAAGACTCCAGAATGTCTTCAAGGATGAATTATGGCCACTACATTATAAACTACCTGAGTCAGCATTTACAGTGGCTCTGATGTTTGGGCTGTATTCCTTCTTCAATTCCACAACGTGAAAGGCAGAAAGGGGATCTGCCTCATATGCTGATCTGCCTGAGGGTTATCAAGGCCAGGAAGGAGGGTTAGCTTGAGTCTGACTCATCCACTGCTCTGCACAGGTATTGCAAAGGGAAGAGGGTAAGAAAAGAAGAGAGTGGAGAGAGCCTGGTGGTGAAACACTCACTTGTAATTGTTGTTGATGTCAGAGACACGCCAGACATTCTGCAAGTCAAAGCCCATCCTCACCAGCTCCATCTCAAATCGGTATCTCACATGGTCTCCTGGAAGAGCAGAGCACAGGGTATTTACTGACAGCTAAGCAGAACTGATGAAATCTAAACATGTTAGTGGCAGCTCCATAGCAACTATCACAGGTTGGAGAAAAACTACAGGACAGCTGCATGGCAGGGATCTTGCTTCAGAAGCCAAAAAACATTTGTGCCTCACAGGGGTTCCTCTGCTTATTTTGTCAAGTCAGATCACCTCTCAGTCTCAGGGTGCAGGGTGACATGGCAATAGACTTCCCACATCAATGTGTACTGGGGGGGGTTAATTTAATCCACTTTTGCCCTTCTGACAGAGATGGCTTCCAAAGCGGATGTCAAGAACCCCACCGCACAGGAGTACTGAGCGCCCACCCCAGGCAGTTCCTTCTTCCATACTGCTCTCTCAGAAGCTGACTCAGGGTTTGCTCTCTTATGTTTTACAAATCCTAGATGTCTTTGTTGTTCAAGTGTCAAATGTTGTTAATAAATCAGTATCACAAAGCTCTTCATTCATAT
Organism: Scopus umbretta; assembly: GCA_013400535.1. Lineage (NCBI taxonomy): Eukaryota > Metazoa > Chordata > Aves > Pelecaniformes > Scopidae > Scopus > Scopus umbretta. Next base: position 47,870 of record VZTL01074334.1, read on the forward strand.
CCTGCAGCAACAATTTCCACAGGTAAGTTTATTTATGCTAGAGAATAATACTTTCTCTGAAGGACAGACAGCAAGTATCTCCTAAATGCTGGTGTTTGGACAGGGTAAGAACACGTAGTTTACCTTTTCTCTACCAGCTTCTTTTTGGTATCTCTTTCAGCTATACTCTTCAACCCCATCCCTCAGTCCCAACCTGTGTATGGACATTTCATTCAGGCTACTGCTTCTCTCCTCTAATACCAGCACATTTTTAAGTCTAAAGCCAGGTTTGCCACTTATTTTAATCTCATTTTATTCATGCTGAAGCTGTTTAAAGACAAAGCAACTGCAAGTGAACTTTGTGGTCCCAGAGAAGGGAAACTCCTGATCCACACGAGGGCACCATCTCTTTATGGATTCAAAGATTTAATTTGTGCCTGTGTAAGAATGAGCCAGACATCTCTACAGACCTGATCACTGGAATGTCGTGGCATTTCTAGGTGTTGGAGAGGAGATGCAGATGGACTCATATTAATTATGCTGCCTCAAAGCTGATGATGTTTACCATCCAGGGACAAGACTGCTTGAGCTCTCTACCATCATGATGAGAGTACTAAAGTTTGGGATGCTTTCTTCATTCACAAGGAGAAAGGGAGAGGCAGCTTATGTGTTGTGGCTCAGAATGCTCCTTATTGTGCTTATTACTATTATTCCGTTTACTGTGCTTGTTATCCAGCCGCATCCGGACATCAGCTGGATCTATAGGCCAGGTATGGGATGCCCCTCAGCAAGATGAACTTGGGCTATGGCTACAGCAGAATATAAGACATAGCCAGACATCAGTTTATGAACCACAGTTCAAATTGCATTGCTGTTCAACGGACAGAAGAGCAGGAAGGGGACAGGCCAGAAGCTTACCTGGACGGCAGAGATGTGCATGTTGATCCTCCTCATCAACACAGACTCCTAAGCACCACGCGTGGTAGGCAAACGCAAAGAGGTCCTCGGGCTTAGCAGGGCGGGCAATGGCTCGAGTTAGCCTCTTTAGCCACTCCTGGCACTGCTTAAAGGTGGAAAAATGGCACCTGCAACCAAAATGCAAATCATCCTCAGTGGGTATGTTCATCCACCCGAGACACACAGACAGAGCACTCTGTTCCACTTAACCAGGAAAAGGAACAAAGCACCAAGACTTAGAAAAACTGAACAACCTTGGCCGTAAACAGCTCGATTCCAATGGTAGCGCAGAGGAAGACACTAGATCACGGCAACTGGCCTGCAGTGCCACCTACAATATAGCAATAAAACGGATACCTGATCACTTTGGAGTCCTTGCAGATGATGTGAAGCTGGAACATATCCCGACACTCCACACTTTCCATCATCCTCAAAGGCACCTGCGAGGGACAGATGTAGGGCATGGCAAGAATACCATATAACATAGCAGACATAGCAGCCTTTCCTGTATGTAGGCCCATCACGCACAGCCACGGCTCTATCAACAACCAACAAACCCACTCCGGGGCTTATGAAGCTTCATGGCCCAGCATACAGCCTCCTTTAACAATTACTATTCTGATTTCTATTCTGTCCCTGGGTAGTCTCCTACCTGGGGCCAGTTACTGACTAAACTGCATCCAGACAAGCACAGGTAACTGAGCCAAACAAAAGCTGCAATAGAAGATGGCAAGTCAAAACAGTGAGAAAAAGCCTCAGGCTCCCGCTGTCCGACCCTCACTTGCTGGTCTCAAGGTAGGAGAAGTCTCAATAAAACTGGCCTGCAAGAGACTTTAACAGTCTTAAAACTGCCAAGTTTAATGCTTAAATTTAAAAAAACAGTGAGGGAAAGACCTAATTATTATCCAAAAGAGAACCCCATCTACATGCCAAAATGCAACAGCAAAAGAGCAACTGCACAACCAGTATTAACAAGAGAAAGCATCAGGCTTGGCATCCTTCAAGAGGCACAGCTCTCACGCCACAGACCACAGAAATGGCTTATGCCCCCACTGAAATACTGGGAGAGATTACAGTTCAGACAGCAGGAACAGGCAGGTCCAGACTTACATTGATCACTGAATCCTTGAATTTGATATGAAGCCGGTAGTTGGAGATGGCAATCACAGCATCATTTGCATGGCCAAGATACTCCACCCCCTCACCCTGCAACACAGTGAATGGGACCTGGAAGGGAAACATCACTAATTCAAGACACATGCAGAGTACTTTGCACACCATAAATGCCAAGAGCCACTCTTCCTACTGCCTCCGCAGGGCATCTTTTGTGGGAAATCATTCACAGCAATGTGCTCTTCATGCACTGAGAGCAGGCAACAGCACAAAACAGTACTGGTACCCACTGCCGAGCCCCACATGATGGATCTTCTTCCAAGGATCCCTCAGGAGCCATTGAGTGCCTCCTGATTGATAATTACTTGCGGAGGAGAGGTGCGACCACAAACACTATGTACACCAACCGTGGGTATCTGGAAGAGAGGGTGTTGCATGGGGGCAGAAGGCTTTATGGTCCCTGCTTTTTGCAGAGGGTAAACACAGCCATAGTGCAAGTGGCATGATAAAGGACACAACCTCAGGCACAGCTCAGACAAGTTGAGGAGTGCTCTGCACAGCTCCAGGCAGAGCCCGATATGATTGGAGTCCTCTGCCCCAAGGCAGAGTGTCACATATGTGATCTTACTGTGTTATTTACATGAAGGGGGCTCTAAGCAGCACTACGAGACTCACTGGTACCAATCCAGGTAAGTAAACGAATCAAAGTTCTGCCCAATTTCTGCTGACAAGGCTGCAAAGGAATCTCTATGTGCAGTTATTTGTACTACGGAGGAAACTGTGATGAAGTTACCTGTATTAGAAATTTTTTTTTAAAAATCCAGATAATCAACAGTCTTTCTGGTTTTGCCTGTCAGCCCAGACATGTCATAGCTATTTTTAAAACAGGGGATCCTGGCAGATGGCCAAGTTTGACTTGACTTTTCTTGCATTAAAAAAAAAGTGTAATAGCCTAAAATTCATCAGGCTCCTTTTTCTGTAGCTAAGTAGGCTCCTCATTGTTCCCTGAATGCCACCTACACCAGGTGATGTTGGTAACCAATTATGCAAAAATGTCATGAAGACTTATTTCAGCCAGAGCCCTTTACTTGCCAGACAGGTCATTACACTGTAATTAGTACACATCATACCACCTTGTCTTTTATTTCTAAGCTGTTTCTATGGCTTGGGTATATGCTGCCTAAAAATTGCATTTCCTGGATTTCAGACCTCATGTGCAAGTGACAATTGTACTAAGAACTTCTCCCTTCTTAAGTTACTTGTACAAAAATAGCAACCTTAGACTGGCACCTGTCTGAGAACTCTTTAAAAATATTAATTATTTGATGTTAAGAGAATATACTCTCTTTATTTCTGCAGTTTATTTATGCATGCTTGCCAGAGCTGTTTTTAGTTGGCATGTGTTTCTCTGCTTACACGGTTCTTTCACACAGCAACAGAAGGGAGACAGATTAGAAATAGGATGGTAAAACTCCAAGAACTGACAGAGGGAAATCCTGGAATAAACTGACAGGTGCCTGAATACAGCTTGTTATCAAGTTGATGCCGTCCTTTTAGACTTAACTTTACATTAAGAGAGTAACAATTTACTGAAGGCAAATTACCCTTTGGGAGGGATGAACTTTACAGTCCTCCATGCAGAAGACTAAAGGAGATTCTGCTCTTCTCCAGGTAGTCTCAGCTCAGAGTCATCTCAGCGGCTTCACCTCCTGAAGGCTGCAGACCTGTAGCCTTGACCCCGTGCAACTCCTCAGCCCAAGTTTGCTCCTTCACATTGACCCTCATGTTGCCACATTTCAGCCCTTGCTTTTATCAGCACAGTTTACCAAGACAATGCCAATCACAGACTCAACTCAAAATGCTCACAACTCAAATACTGCAGCAGCAGTGAGAACATACAACGTGAGCCTGGCTCCAGCCATAGGAGGAGGATGACGAGCACTGGGACAAGGTAGCAGTGGGCCATGTTAAAGGAAGCAACAAATACCAAGAGGCTTTGGCTCCCACCATTCAGAATACCGTCCCTGCTGCACAGCATCAAGAGTACCTGGGTCTTTTTCAAGGGCCTTTTGCAGCAGGAGGCTGGCACCATATGGAGGTTTCTCTTTCCAACAGCTCTGCAGCAGGAAAATGCCAGGAGCAATGTGCATTAGGGCCAGATCAGCCGCTGCAATTGCACGCTATGGCTACACAGAGCACCGCCTAGCCCTGATATTCAACCTGTCCCAGAGAGCACCTACCTGCTGCAGAGAGCTACGCAGGCAGTGCCACAATTTCTCACTGTCAGTACAGGCAGAGGACAGGGAATATCCAGAATGGCTCTGTATTGCATCATGCTCCAGCCATATTTCCAAGCGGCAGATGCAATGCTGTACAAATCACAGGATCTTGGCAGGACTGACTAGGGAGGGCCAGGGCGTACAGAACTGCTGTCAGCAGCCTCCACGCACGCGGAAGGAGCCGCCGGTCCAAGTCCGACCTATGGCACTGGCGAGCGGGTGGCCTCCAGAACACATCCCGAGCTGGAGAACTGCTCTCAGGTTTCACACTAACAGAGTTGAGCCTGCTGCATCGTGAAGCGGATGGTTTCAGTTTTCTTACTTCCTTACCTGCAATGACTCTTCCTCCTTTACAAGCTCTTTCGGGGGGAACAAGTCCTTGGCCTGGATATACTCCAAACTGGGAGGGCCCTCCTCACCCTGCATTGCAAACAAAACAGACATTGAGACAGGCCCCAGCCAGTAAGTGTTACAAAACGGCAAAAATTGAGGCTGCTGAATACTCTTGGCACCCCAATACACTGGGGACCCCCTGGACCTGTGCATGGAAACACCTGTTCTGCCTCTTGACTGTACTCTCTGCATTGCAGGACCCCAGCAGTTCCTCTGGTTGTTGCAGAATACCCAGAGCACAGTGAAAGACTGAAACAGGACTCCAAGTCCTCTCTTTCAACCGTGTGGTATTTGGAAAGCGAAGAAGAAACACCTCAACCATGTGCAGGATCTTGGACTGATGTGACAGTAATTTGTCATGCCAAAGGTTACCCCATTACCTTCTCTATGGCACCACAGCAGAAACGCCATAACACAGAGGGTTTCCACCTACAGCTTTGACCTACTTTTCCTCCTCTTATATTCATAACGACTGCTTTCTTTTGGGAGTTTTCATTTGCACTCTTAGCCCAAAGAGATCTGAGAAGAGCCTGAAGCTTTTTGAGAATAAAAAAGTGTGAAACGTAACCCTATAACAACTGCATCTAAATGCACCCAATTCACAACATACATTACTGACTGGTGACAGCACCCAAGTGGGGCATTCGTTCTCAGGGCAGCGGAATGTGTCTAACCTGCTCAGACGTAGAACGTGCAAAGCCCACACAGGCCTTAGAGAAGTGGCCTGAGAGGACAAACGGAGACTGGACACACCATCCTTAGAAAAGTGAAAGAGTGTCTCAGTTTGGGAAGTGTGAAACATCACCTGCTGGGCACCCAGTATAGCGTTAATTTCACAGGTATTTGGTGTGGGAATGTTTTTGTCAGAATGCCTCTTGCTCTCTAACTATAGCTCCTCTAGGCTCCAGCATTTATTAGGAAATACTCTGTTCTGTAAGCATTAAATAATATTTTAAAATGAAATCTCTTTCTGGTTAAGTCATATGAGACAGAACCCCAAATTTAGATCTAAAGAAACGAGAAGCTGACCCTTTTGGTTTGGTCATTTAAAATGATGCTGAATCCCCTTATGTTGCTGACAGCTGCTCAAGCCTCAGCACCCACAGGTACAGCCCATCCCGAAGTGCTCCCTGGACTTCAGACCAGTGCAGCCAGACCCTGCGCAGCCTGCCTTCCCAGGTCCAGAGCTACCCATGCACATGCTGCCTGTAGCTAGCATAAAACTCTGCATCAAACCCAATCGCAGGCAAAGGCACTGCCCCTCCTCACCCACTCACCAGGTCCCTGCATGAGGCTGCCAGGGACACACAGGGCACAACACCTGCTCCAGCAGCCCCCAGTTACTGGAGACCACAGGGGCTTCAGGGGCCTTTCCTGCCAGCAGCTCACTGACGCTGAGGCGCTGGCCCAGGAGAGCAGGAAGGAAAGGTGCATGCCAGTGTGGCAGCTGGGTACCAGAGATACCCTCCTCTCCCATCACCACTTCGCAGCTCAAAAAGAAATCCCCGTGAGCAGCAGGAACTGGAACAGGGCAGCCAGAGCTCTCCACCAGCCCGTGTGTCCTTGAGTTCCTCCTCACCTGCAGCATGGGACAGGCAGGAGGCTGAGCATCTCCTCCTGCTACAGCCCTGTCCTGGGGATCAGCAGGGCCGGGGGCTCAGGACGCTGCTCTTTCAACAAGCCAGCCATATCTTAAACCCCAGAAAGCTCATTTGGCCATGAGATTCCTTCTGGAGGGGCTCTTTCTGCAGGAAGGAGCATCAGATCTCCTCTCAGCAAGAAAACTCCTTTCCCCATAGGTATAAAAGATGCACAGCGCAGGACCCCCACCCACCGCAACGCCCTCCTGGCAGCATCAGCACGAGAGAGGGTCTCACACACTCCTGCCTTGCATGCCACAGCCATGGCGGGAGCACAGAGCTCCCCTGGGGTCAGCTGCTCTCACACAGTAATTTTCCAGCTCCAGGCAAGGACCAGCTGGAGCCTGCGTAGAGTGGCACACTTGCTGGGGCCTTGCTCAACCTGCGGTGCCGGACGCTACCGTGCCCTTGGGCCCAGGCAGGGCAGCAGCACAGCAGCGACAGGGGCCACGATGTCCCCCGGTGGCACGTGGGAGAGAGCAGAAGGGGATTCACCATTGCAGGGAAGCAGGACACCAGGCCAGGCAGATCCAGTGCAGGAGGATCTGCATGCAGCGTGGCCTCAAGGACAGGCCCAATCTGGGGCAGCCGGCTCAGCATGGGAGCTGGAGAGAGAAGCTGGCTTACAGCCCCGATTGCATGGAGGAGAGGATGGAGAGGAAAAAAAGGTAGCACTTACAAAGCAGTTGAGCATGGAGCAGGAGACACGGCCTGGCAGACTCATGTTCATTTCCCGGGGCGGCAGCTGGGCCAGGCACATGCAAGCAGCATCTCCTTCCTCCAGCCCTCTGCTGGTGCCGGCAGCTGCTCCAAAACCCTCGCGCTGGGATTGTCGCAGCCTCCCTGCTCAGCCGCGAAGGGCAGGAGCATCCCTGCTGCCGGCGGCTGGAGCAGGTGCCCGCCACCGCTCGCTGCTGCTGACAATGGAAGGAGGGAGGGCGGAGGATGGCCAGACTCCACCTACCTCCAAAGGCCGCCAAGCACGGCTCTGCCATCTAAGTGTCTCCCTGACAGGCGAGACAGAAAATGGAGAAACCGACAGAGGGATCACCCCTCCTCTCCCCCTCCCATCCCCATAGGAGCCAGCACCCTGCCGACAGGCGGACGCCAGCAACACATCCCCTTCCTCGCCGAGCCGCCAGCCGAGCACAGCAGCTTGCCGGGAGATGCAGTCTCAGCCGGTGGCTCTCCTCCCTGCCGGCACCTGCCTTGTGCTGCACCGATGGCGTGCGTGGGAGCGTCGGGAACAATAGTGGGGAGGAGGCTTGGCACCCCAGCACCGAGCCCTCTGCCCTGGCTGATGCTTTTGGATGCTTAGCCAGGAGCCTCCTGCTGCAAACCTTTGCCTGCGGCCATCCTGCCAGCCCGGCAGCTGCCCACGGTCTTCTCTGCCTGGTCAGGGAGGACAAAGGGGCTGCCCTGCTGCTTCCTTACTGCTGAATGCTCCCAAGCCTTTAACTCCTCCTTCCCAGGAGCTCCCGTGCATGCAGGGAGTAGCTGGATGTCTCTAGCTCCAACCAGCACCTGTGTGCCAGAGCTTAGTCCCTGGTGTGGCCAAGGCTCCCCAGGGCCACCACCCCTCACTGACTGCCTGGACGATTAGCTCCTGTGTGAAGTCTCGTCAGCTCTGGTTTAGCAATGGTTGCAGACATAGTGGAAATGCCTCGAGTGCAGGAAATACTGTGGGTTGAACATCCTGGCCCAGGAGCTGACTTTCACTACCTGTTGTTCATCAAGTCCATGAGCAAACAGCAAGCTGCCCAGGTCACAGCCCATCCCAGAAGCCACATGATAGCAGTCTCCTGGGCAATGCTATCTCTGGTTCTATAACCAGCTGCTACTTGGACCCTCCACCTCCCACCACCGAGTCAGAGTAAGAATTTCTTTCTTAAAATGCAAAATTAAAGCCTGGCCCTCCAATAATCCTCCAAGGCCCAGGCCCAACTATTTTGCTCAAATCATGCCAGCTTTTTTGCTCCCAGACCATCAAAAGAAAGCACAGCTTGTAGCCATTAAGCTCCTCTTAGATGTGGTTGCCCCAAAGCCACCACAGACAGCTCTACCTAACAATACCAACAGCATCTCAAAAGGTTTTTCTGAAGTCAGAAAAAAGATTTGGGCATTTCTCTGCAAAATTATTATGCTTTAGATTATTCTGAGCTGCTTAGACCAAAGGACAGCTTTGCAACGCCCAGACCTGTTGCCCTTTGTCACTGCAGGGCAGCAGTGCCCAGGTAAAAAGCTGTTCAGTGAACTCTCTTGCTGAGAAACCAAAGGCACAGATTACCCCACAGGCCATGGTCACGTGGGCTTCACTATTCAGGATAAAAGCCCTAGAAGAAAATGCGACCACACCTGGAGATAAGCTATGAAGTCCCATGACCACCTCAGCTCTGTCCTGCTCCACCGTTTATGCGGTGCATGGTGGGCAAATATCAGGCATTGCCCAGCCTTGGGGGTACCCAAGTCCAGCTGGCACCCACCCGCATTTGCATTATACACAAAGTCAACATATAATGAGAACAAAGGGCTATGGACGAGGTTGCAAAAGGCGGAAGGAACCTTTTATACTGGAAAGAAAGGGTAGCTATAAAAACTATGAAACAGATACATTTTTTTTCCTGACATGTATCAGGAGAAAAGCAACTAAGCACATCTGTCGATAACAGAAGCCTCTTGGTAGAGTCAGAGCATACATTGCTATTTAACCTATTAAGCGCATACAACACATGACCAGTGTTTATAACATACAAAAATATGGACAAGGCAGGTAAGAGGTCTGCTCCAGCCCATGGCGAGATTTTTAGGACCAGCGCTCAGTTCAGGGCCTGGCACAGGGACTGTTTCCAGCTCGAATTGCAGAAGGACCTTTGTAACCCTAAGCTGCAGCTGCGCAGAGTTAAAAGGTTGCTCATCAGATCATTACTTTGAATTTCCAACCTAAGCTGACCTGAACATCTACAAATAGATCTTCTCCTGCTTTCACAGAAATATTTTTGCACTTTTAGTGTTAGAAAAAGACTCACACATGACTTAGAAACTTCTGCCTGAGAGCTGAGTCTGGTGCAGAGCAGAAGCAGACCTTGCCCTGAAGTCCAGCAACGTCTCAGAGGCTCACAGAGTATCAGGAGGAACCAAATTCAAACTCCACCACTTTCACCTCTTCTTCCAACAATTCACAAAATACCTACTCTCGTTTCCATGCAGTCAACCAGACGAGGACAGGAGTGGTGGCAGAAAGACTGCCCGGTGCCGGGCAGCCTGGGTGGCCAGGCGCAGGAATGCTGAGCACTCACAGCCTCATTTAGCTGGCTTAGCTAGAGGGATTTCCTAAATGCCACCTCAGATGCCTTCCCAGCTGAACAGCTGGTATTCACTCTACTATCACTAACCACCACCAGACCGAACAAGGAACACAAGGTTATTTTCACATAACTGGGCTCCTCTGAGCACACGCATGCAGGGGTAGAGAGAAACGTCCCTCATTTTCTCCCAGCCACAACAATCCTAAAGGTTTCATCTACTGTGAGGAAGAGAGGAGCTGAATATAACATGGGCAGCACGTTCTTAAGGCCAGTTGGCAGTAATTAACCCTTTTCCCTCCCACTAGCAACACACACTGTTCATACTGCAAGTGGCGCTCTCCTGTGCTGCTCCTCCCAGCCCTCCATACACCTCTTCTTGCACACTGCAGGTAAACAGCTTGAAACCTCTCTTTAGGGTCCCAAAAGAGATTTGGAGGCTCTGAGATAGCACAGTGCTTGGCAAAAGTTAGGACTGGCACTCAAGAGGCCATCCTGCATCCTCTAAGGGAGATGATAGAGACGCGCCTGCACGCACCAGGAGTCCAGCCTGCAGCAGGGGGGTTCACAGCGGTGAGCTGCCATCTGGTCCCACGTGCCCAGGGCATCCATACTGGGAGCATGGGACAGCCACCAAGATGCTGAAACCTCCCTCGTGGCCTGGAGCCAGTCAACACCCTGAACTGCATCTTTTTGCCAATGGTTAGCCCAGCTTTCTGCAAGATACGGAAAGGGCGGTTCAAAGAGCAGCCGACACCTGCCTGCCAGGTCACCCGATTCCTTTTTGTGGGTCTGCAGCTCTGTCTCTCCCGTTCAAAAATGACAATCCACCCAAACAAACATCGACAAGTGCCTCCAAGCGTTTGAATGGCACACAGATGTACCAGAGGAGCCCAAACCTCTTGTGAAATACAGGAGCTGGCAGAGTCTGTCACTGACAGAAAGGGTGAGAAGAGGAAAACTGGTCCCGTCCACTGCAGGGAGGTGCCACCACCAGCACACTGGACTCAGACTTGTGAGTACAGGTATACCCTTCCCAACCCTGACATATCTTTATCCTGCATTTCTTTTTGGCACCACAAATAAAATTACCATAAATACTCTTTCATTAGGCAGAGAACACCACTTCCATCCCTTCTACATATTAAGGGTGGGTTTTTCATCACCACAGCGATGGTGCATCACCCTGCAGACAGAAAGGAGGGAAAGCAAGGGTCTATGACCATGGATGGCAGAGATCTGAATCCACAGCCCTGTCCCTGTTAGTGCATCCACTGCAGACTGCCCTAATCTACCTCCAGCTGGAGAAAAAAACACAGGAAAATTGGCAGAGGGAGGTGACTGTCCTGGGCAGGTACTCCCAGGACATCAGAAGCAAATCAACAGGAGCCAGGGCAGCTCTGCCTGACAGCCTGGGGCTCCAGCAGTCACTGAGCCTTCACTGGCTGTTGCAGGCTGAGATGCTCTCAGCAGCAGAGGTGTTACCAGGGTACTCCAGTTTATATCTTTCCAGGTCTGAATATTTTCAATGAAAATCAAGGTAGGAACTGGTTACCTACACCTTTTTACAAATAAGAAGGGGAAGGAATAGACTCGTATCATTTATCTCATTCTAAAAGTTAAAGTTTATCCTCTTTCTGCTTAGCAGATACCTCTATCAGGGTGAGATGAACTGCACTCAGACATGTATTTCCATTTTTCTCCACTGCCTAGGCAGAGGATCTACATAAGCTCATGCAGAGAGCTGACTAGCTGTGGCCAAACAGAACTCTTAGTCTGCCTTCTCTACTTCTGTTGTACAAAAGGGCATCTTTGTTTCAGGTTCCTGTACAAAAACAGTTAATTTCCTTAAAGCCTAAGGAGGTCCTTGGGTGAACTGAGAAGCTGCTGAGCCACTGAGGTGGCATCCTAGAAATAAACCCCTAAACTTGCATGAAAAGCAGTTACTATTTTATACCCTGTAAATCGGGACTGGGTTGGCGAGTGCCATCTTTTCATCATTTTACAGAAGAGGTAATAGATCTGTAGTAATGCATTTAATGTATTTGTTCAGAAAGCTGTTCAGAGGTAAGCACGTAACAGAAATATGAAGCAAGAAACCTTTGAGACGAGGGATGAAAGGACAGAAGTCAAGGGCTACTAACTCCATACACCAGCAAGAGGGGATGGCTAACTTGCAAAACCCCACCTAGACTAACGGTCATGGTCCCCTCCAAAGGGTATGAACCATCATGGAAATCCAGATGTCTACAGTCCCAGTATCCTCAGCAGTAAGAGGGAATGCTGCTGTGGGAGCTGTATGGCATGCGGTGAGAGCGAAGCCCTGAGCTGCTGGCAGAGCAGTACAGCAGCTTGCACTAACTTACCCGCCAGGTTAGTTTTAAGTAATATATTAAGGTACTGGGTGCTCATTAGGACCTCCATTAGCCAGAGTTAAGGATTAAACCACCACTAGTGCTGTCTTCAAGGTCATTTTCATCACCAGCTTGTCTTTGGGGGAAAAATGAGGAGAGTCTTATAATCCAAGCAAACAAAGCTCTTAACCAATGCTAGACTAAGTATTCATAGCAGGAGAGAGCAGCTGGTGATCCACATTTGGGGTGCTGAGTAAGATAGAAGCTTTTGGGCATGCCCTTGCTAACCAGAGGGCATTTGTGCTGTGCCCTCTGACTGCACAGATCACGGGTAATTAATTAATTAAGCGCTCAGTATGCCTGCAGGGAACAGGGTTCCTCCCAGCAGCTGGCTGAAGAAGTCCAGCCCTGAAGTCCCCGCAGGTTAGCAGACAATCCTGCAGAGCATCCATTAACCAGCAACCCATTTCCATCCCTCCCTGCAGACCCGTGTTTAACCCAGAAGTCACAACCCTCCAGAGAGGTCACAAAAGGACTCAAAGGAAGTTGCCAAGAGTTTATATCAGCCCTCTACCTCAACTGCTGACAGAAACTCAGGTAAGTAGGTGGAGGCAAGTGCTTATTTCCACAGCCTGCAATTTTAAGTTACTTTCTCTCCCTTGCCATGGGAGACAAAAGCCTATACTCTCTTCCCAAAACAGTGGGTGAAGGGGGTGGGGTTTTTTTGTTGGTTGGGTTTTCAGGTGTGTGTGTGTGGGGGGGGGGGGTCCCCCAAAAGGAAAAAACAATTTAAAAAAAAAAATCAAAGAAACAATCAAAGGAGCATTTTAATAAAATATGAAAAACCCATAAATACTTTTCAGAAGGTCCTTTGAAACTATAAAGTCATCTTCAGGTATTCAAAAGGAGCACAAGACCCTCTTGTCTAGAAGAAACCAAACCATCTGTGGTTACAACTAAGGGCAGGCCAGGACCAGGTCAGGATAAGTATCTCTCCAGACACAGGAAAGGAGCACAGTGAAAAGCAAAAGCTTCCATGTTTCAGTAAGTCCAAAGTTCCAGTCTACACACCCCAGAACGAATACAGGTCCAGCAAGGGGTTACAAGGATTAAAGATGGCTTGTCTACAGAGAAGAATTTAAAAGACTAGAGCTCTTCAGATGTCTAAGGGGAATGTGACAGAGATCTACAAAATCCTAACGGGCATGGAGATGCTTGCAGGCAGCACCACACTTCACCGTTACTCCCAATACAAGAACTGGGGTCTGTCAACTGAAACAGCATGGAGCAGGTTCAAAAACAAAGCAAGAAGGGCTACTCCACACAACTCAGCAGCGCAGCTCTTTGCTGCAATGTGTCGCAACTACAAATCTTCACTTGGTTTTGAAAAACAGCTACATGAATTCACAAAAGAAAAATGTACCAAGGGCTCACAGAATATCAATAAATTGTTTCTGGATTACCAACTCCCTGAGCTGCAGATCCTGACAGGTGAGGGCATACACTAGAGAGATGCTCCCCCCAGGCTCTCCCTGCAGCATTCACTGGTGGCCCGCTGTCAATGGGGTATCTGACCAGCCAGACCTTCGATGGACCCAGCCTGGCTTTTTCCATGTTACCTGGAGGGATTTTTGATGCATTTTCCATGTGTATATTTACTTTTTTTTCCCCATTCATATCTGGATACCTTTGCATCAGTTTCATCTCAATCACTTATTGGGTCTTCTACACTTCCAATCTGACACCAGGGTAATTCCAACTTGAAGTGTAAGACACTTTATCAGGTTGCAAGGGCATACTTTCCTCTCTCCACCCCAGAGCCAGCTACTCAACCTGAAGCATGGCAAGAAGCTCTTCCAACAGAGAGCAGAAGATATCTTGAAGCTAAACCACGAAGCATGACCATACAGACTACACCAAAAGTGGTGTGCGCGTGACTACTAGAGCTGACAGTTCAATTAATGCAGAGAGCACATTTCTACTCCAGTTGTTAATAGATCACATGGAGGACAATCCCATAGGAGATGTCACTAGTTTTTCGAGCAGTCTGCCAGGGCTTGTTTTTTTTTTTTTTAAAAAACATGTTTAACCCAAATTTTCATGTCCTTAATTTGAATTTCCAGCCCTTTTGACTGTTTCTGCCGTTCTTTGCACTCCTTCCAACATAATAATATGCTTCTGACAGCAGCGGCACGAAGCTGATGATAATGTGTTACTGCAGCAACACTCAGGCTCACTGCCCACCCACAGCTGAATATGCAGATCACCATGTCGCTTTCAACCCCTTACCCAAACTACAGCCCTAACTACACTTCCAGTATCTTTCAACATTCCCGGTCTCAAGCTTTCTTCCTCATCAGATTGCATGTACTTTGGTTTACTTCTTGCTGGAGGCTTTAGAGGCACTTTATCCAAATTTATCACTAATCTAGCTGTTTTGGCTGTGTTTCAGTCTCTCTAGATTCTTTTATACCATATTTTCATGTGACTAATTACTGCAAAATTTCTGCTACTTTGGTGACACCAAAGCACGTTATTAACACATTGTTAAATTTTCACTGAGAGGTGACAGAGAAACAGAACAAGAAGCCTCAGCATTAAGTTGTAAAGTAATAATAAATCAGTAAGCCACAAAAACTGGATGACTGTGACAGTAGGCCAAGGAGGCAGAAGGGGAGGATTCCAGTCTTATTTCCTTTTTTTCCCCAGTATATTCCAATAACAAGTTTAGGGGCAAGTTTACCTACCAACAGCATCTTGGCCAAAGTAATAAAAACTCTCTATACTATATTATTATAGGTAATACACACTACTATAGCACTCTTTCCCATTCTTGTATTTATCCTCATACATTTAGCAGCATTATAAGATTTGGACACACAGAGCATGAACAAAGCCACCCACAGAGGACAGAGACAGACTAGAACATATACTCTCACCATCCTCAGACACCGTCCAAAATCCTGGTTCAATTACAGCTCAGTCTCTTCTTGATCTTCTACCAGTGTTGCCTGCAACAAAGAAGAGACAACCCAGAGAAGAAGTTTAGATCAACAGTAATGATACTTCAGTATGAACACAGAGGGGAAAAAACAAAAGCCCAAGAGCCCAGCACCCTGTACCTATCATTGCCAACCTCTATTCAGTGCCCTTTTCAGGAGCTGCTGGAAATCAGATTCAGCATCACAGAGGAACACCAAATCCTCTTGGTCAGCCACTACACACAGCATGCAGGACCTGTTACTCATTAGCACACACTGGCCAGTACCCCAGAGGTACAAAAAACACACCTCAGGGCAGCATGGGAGGGAGCTGAAGGAAAAAAAGACTTGGTTATTATGGTTCAAGGACCTAAGGGGGATCCTTCTTCATACAAAACTTGGGTGCCTGGAGAAGATCGCTGTTGGTTTGGGGGAAGATTGCCTCTAAAATCAAATCTTGGCTGCCTAGGAGGTAGGGCAGGATGCAAGAGCTCAAAAGTGCCACACAAAAACTAGCAGCCCTTCTGCCAGCTTCCCCATGAGTAGCAGGACTGGTCACAGGAGGTGTTTCACAGGGGGGTGGGCAAAAGCCAATAAGCAAAACTTGAAAAAGCTCCTGCTCTGAGATCCTTTCCAATGGCACCAGATGGTCCCACAGGTGATCCTAGGATTTCCACAGAGGAAAGACCCCTGATATGGGATCATTTGATCACCAACATCTCTCTCACCTGTCCAAATCCTGCCCTCTATTCTGCTCTTTTAGCCCCACAGAGGGGACTGAATTACACACAATTAAACACTGCAGTTGGAAACGGGTTGAGCTCTCTGTGCCACTCACCCAGCTGCACAGCCCCTTCACTGTGCACACAAATAGCATGGAAATCTGCACACACGTGTCCCAACAGTTTTTTAGAATAACAGTGTTTTAAGTGTGGATGTTCAGTATTTAAGCCTAGCCTGAAGATGGCTTAGAGCTCATCAACCAAACGCAATTTCTGCCAGTTACTAGCACACTGTAGCACGCCAAAGCTCCAGGAACCCTCAATGTCTTCAGTAAATTTTGCTGCCATTTGGTGTAAAGTTTTTTTCCTCTGTAGTTGAAATACAAACATCAACAAATGTGGACTTGAGAGTATCTAAACAACTCGCATAACATACCCTGGCTGAGAATTACTCCTCCTTCTGCCACTGAGGAATTGGGTTGGCTCCAGAAGTTTCCGAATACCTACTCAAGGCTTTCCTTCCACTCAGGGATTTCTTTCCCAGCCCAGAATTAGGTAAGGTTTGACACCCACAAGTCTGAAGGACAAACTGAATGTCAGCTCTAAGGAGTCATTTTTGAAGTATAATCTTCATCATGAGCAAGCAGCATGCAAGTCCTTTAGCACGGCTGTGTGATGCAGGAGGGAGGTCCCACCCTGGCCCAACAGTGCTGTCAGGATAAAGGACAGGAGAAAGGAATGGGAGTTCAGAAAGGATACAAAACTTGCACACTATATTACTTTACATTTAAAAACAGATCAGCAAGTTTCAGGACAATATGAGAAACCACAATGGGAAACAATCTTTTCTCTAGGAAAACAGAAAAAGCCAAATACTTCAATATCCCACTTCAAACCCAGATCCAGCTTGCCTCTTTTCAACTATAAAAACCTTTTCCGCACTATTTAGCAAAACAACCACACACATCAGAATTCATATAGAGAAAAAAAATCTAGTACTAGCTTACCATGCCACCAGGAAGACTCACTGCCAACTGACAACTTACAAATTAGGTGAAAAGCACAATTAGCAAAGGAAGGAACATGTTAAATATGCTTTGTTCACTAATCTGAAGATACCTGAATTATTGATAACACCAGATGACACACGAGTACTTTTCCTGCAGTACACCTTGTACCAATTTTTTGAATCATCACTAATGCCTACTTCAGTTTCTCACTTCCTCCCTTGTAGGAGAAGTCATTGATCACTAGAAACTGCATTCTCTTTGGCCACGTCATGTTTGAGGATGTTCCTCCTCGATCCCATCCCCCAAGCTATTCTTGAAAGCCAGTTGCCCAAGAGGAAGGCAGTTCACAGCAGCCAGGACTCCCACAGCCACATTAGCTCAGCCCGCAGGAATGCTGCTGTTCCTCCGCCCCGAGGGCTTCCTCGTCCTGGCCAGAGCAGGGATGAAGCTGAAGGGGCTCCTGAGGATTTATGGGGCAATGGAAGCCAGGAGATACCACAAAAATCCAAGTGCTGCTTGTACCACCAAGGAAAGCCTTGGGCCTCCAGCACTATCCAGATTACACCTGGCCCACACTACTCATCTGCACGTAACTTTGCTTGTGCACTTGTGCAGCTCCACGTTCTCCTTCGCTGGCATCCCAAATGCATCCACCTATTTCAGGGCTGGCTGTGTTCCTCCTCCTTTCAAAGGCTGCCATGTTTGACTGGCTCCTGGCTTTCACTGTGGCTTTCAGCCAAGCGGCCTCCAGCCCTTGGGAGGGAGGACAGCAACTGCCCAACACCTCTCTGGGCTGGCACCTACCACCTCTCCTTTGGAAGTCACACATACGGTTTTGCAGCCACACACGCAGCAGTTTCTCATGCAGGAGGTTGGATTCCCCCAACATCCAGGTCAAAAGCTCCCCTAAAGTCTCAGTCACAGGGGATGGGCTGGACCTGGCTGCCTGCTATGCCCAGCCAAGGCAGAGACTGACACTGCTGAACTAAATGAAGAGGGGACCAGAAACAAAGGAAAAAGACATGGGATGAAGCTGGAGAGAAGATAAAAGTGCACGATGCCCTTTCATGCACGAACAGAATCCACAGCCCAGAGCCTCATGCTGTTCTGTTGCTGTGCAATCACAGGCAGAGCACAGGGCTTGCACCCCACAGCTGGGGGCCAGCAAAGCCAGCAGCCCACTGCCTTCCCCATTGCTCAGCTGCATGGAGACACAGGACAGCACTAGTGGCACTGGTCCTGCTGATGAGGCCAGTGGGGTGATGTGACCTGACACACCTGGGTTGGGGGAAGTAGAGAAAATAACTCATTTCACTTGAGCATTTTTATAGCCTATGTCCTACCCTGGAACTATTAATCTCTGAGCCAAACCCTCAGATAATAATAAGGAAGCGTCAGAGTTGAGAACACTCGTAAAAATCTTAACTTGCTCTCCCCATAGCCCTCTTGCCCATGTGACTCATGCATGCTATTGTACACTTCCTTACGCAACCGCGTTATTTCCTCCAGGGATCTTTGCCTCTCCCAGTGCAAAACAGAGCAGCAGGGACCGAAGCAGCAGCTGTCTCGAAATCTCTGCCCCTGTTTGCTGCAGATGCCAGAAGAGATGCAGGAGCTGAAAGAAAAGAGCCTGGACAGAAGGATTGAGCTCTACCTGCAGAGCTGGATCCACTGTCCTCCGCCAGGATGCTCAGCCACCACCTGAGCCAGACATTTCACAGACGACCAGTGACTATTCTCCATTTTCTGGATTGCAGCTCTGGACTCAAACACCCACATTGCCACCCAGCTGCAAGCCAAGCCAAGGTGCGATATAAACTGTACATGCACTGGAAAACCGACTCTTCAAGCAAACAATTAGGCTGTCAAAAAAAGCAGAAGAAACATTTGCTCTCTCTCTGCCTCTCCACATCTCACAGAAATGCCATGAAATCATATCACTGCTTCACCAGTGTGTAGTTACAGGAGCCTCACCGAAAGGCATGTGAAAAGCTTAATACCTCTGCCTTCAACACAGCTTGATTAACAGCAGCGAGCCAGGCTTAGGAAACGCTGAATAATAAGGAACAGCATGGCCACTCCCTGCGATCACCTGCCATTGGCACGCTGCAGGGACCAGAGGTCCTTTGGGAGGGAGTGAGGAAGGCTGCCTGTCAGGGCACATGGGGGCATTTCAGATGCGCACGTACAGCTCTGGAAAGGTGGGAAACGCAGCAAGCGCCGATTACGGCTTCCAGCGTTGTTAGAGCTGCAGTTTTCAGTGCTGCACCCCAGGCGAGGTGGGTGGCCCCTCTGGCAACCCCATGCTTCCCATTATGAGACTTGTTTTTAATTGCTTATAAAACTTTGCCAATTGTTTGCAGTTGGAGCGAAGCTCGCTCTGCTCACTGCCTGCCCCAGGCAGGGATTTTGGTTTAATTTCAGCTAAAGTGGTAGAGTTAGTCTTGATGTACTTAACGGGGGAAAAACAAGTCCCAATATTAAATAGGGTATGTTAGAAGAAATAACCAGGAACCCTATTAGCCTTATTTTGATCCCAAATGAAACGCAACAGACATCTCAAGCCTCTGAACTAATTAGAGGCTAAAAACAAAATTGTAAGACCACATAGTTACATGCAAAGCAGATTGTACGGGACAGTCTTTGTTATTTGATGCAAAATTACAGGTCTGAGGGCTGTTTCTAATGAAGGCTGCTACTAGCTGGTCTTCAAAAACGAAAAACTTTTACTGATGAGTAACTCTTAAAAGGAAAGAGCTTAGGAATGTCACAGTTAATACCAGGAGATGATGACAAGTTGCCAAAGTGTTCAGATTACTCTGCAATGCTAAGCAATCATAATCTAACTGCATTCGGGTATAACCAGAGGCAAGGTATGAATTCAGAGATCCAGAATTACCCACAAGATAAAGGGCTGTTGGAAAACAGCAGGTCATGTACCTTAAAGGACTCCACAGTCACCTCCACCTGAGCTGCCGGACAAGGACCAGGCAAAAAGTCTACTGCAATAATATTTAAAAGTACTAAACAGCAGAGGCAGTGAATTGATGGCATTTCTGTCCCCAGCGCTGCTGGGGCCATGGCTACAACTGCCTCCAGGTGGCCAGAGCTCAGACAGCAAATTTGAAGCAGAAAGACAAAACCCATCTAGTGATCCAAAGCAAAATAAGCTCACATAGGCAATTTAAAAATAAAGAGAAGACTTGTTCAATACGTTTAAGCATTTATGCAAAGTATAGTCAGCTCTGGGCAACACTGCTGACAAGGATGTAACTCAATCCAATTACTGGTAGATGAAGTTTCAGAGCTGGATAAAGTCCATCAAGCTTATGAAAAAAAAACCAAACAACTGTCCTTTTTACTTCTTAGAGTACTTAAAATGGATCATATACTTTTTTTGTCCAGGTCTGAATAAGTGAATTCCCCCAGGCCTCTGAGTAAGGAGAGCTGCCTCCGATGCCCTCGGCACATCCCACCTCCGGCTGCTCTTCACAAGACGACGGGTGACTTGGGATTACAGACTGAATCTCACATTCAAAGTCAACCCACCTGCGAGATGTGGGGAGGGTATGGGAGTATGGGATGTTCTCCCAGGGGTGGGGGGTACCTGCCATGGCACTGCACGTGCATTACCCATCCCATGTACCAGGGGATGGTCTCGGACCAACAAGGAGCAAGACTGGACATCATCTCACTCAGCCCCCAAGAGCTGAACCACCTTGGCTTACCCACAGCCACCACAGCAGCTGGGAGAGGGTAACTGCTTCCAAACCCTTTCTGGCCATCCAACCTAAGAGTCAGTTCATGATTAAAATGCCCTGAAAGTGTTTTCCTTCATATTTAAAAATGATCAAGACCTCTCTGAAGACTGATTAGGCTCCTCTTGCATTTGAAGCAGGAACATTTAGGTTTCAAACATGGGATTGGACCCGAGAGATCAGACCAGGACACATAAAGCAGCTCTTTGCAAGACAACAGAGAGACCAGGGAAAGCTGCTGCAGCCAGAAACACTCCTGACTACACAGCACCACCCTACAGGAGAAATTCACCTTTTGCCCCTCAAAAACACACCCAGATTTGGCTAGTGCTTTTCTAGTCCTCATGCACATTCTCAGACCAAGTTTATACAGCTGTACAGTGAAGATGTCAGAGGCCATCTTCTGAGCCAGCGCTGGTCACGGAGTCACACGGGTAACATTGGGACAGATTATCCAGCCCTGCTTGACTGATAGCTAGGCATCAAGGAGGAAGGAAACAGTATGTGTATGTGCCAGCTGCAAAGGGGGGTAGTTGAACATGCGCACGTGGATAAGATTACACAGAGCATAGAGCAACTGGAGGGTGGCAACAAGAGCCACGTTGGTAGAGCAAATCCCTAAGGAAGTGCTGAAGGAGTGGTAGAGCAAGGGAGGAAAACGGGCAGAGTGAGTTTAGGGAAAGGATTTCAGAAGCACACCTGCCATGGAGTCAAATCAGCTGAAAGGTGAAGGGGGTGAGAATAATTTCAAGATTTTGCCAAGCTCAAGGTTTTTGCACCAGCAGTTCTAGTGCAGCAGGTAAGGCAGGTTGAGGAGCAGAGGGACTTCAGTCTGAATGGGCTATATACAAGGGATTTACCATGAAAGTGTGTGTATGGGGGCAATCAGTCACAGGAGGTAAGCAGAAGCAGAGGTAAGCTTTGCCTTCAATAAGGGAGAAACTGCACAGCATGGGGAAGGATTCAGAGGCCGGTGAGAAACTGAGAATAAGAGGGAGGGGCAATGGTGCAATGGGAGGAATAGACAGTATGGGGCCAGAGGCAAGAGGCCAAACCAGAGAAGAACTTGTGCCTGGTGTGCAAGGAAAGAAGAGTGCCCTGAGAAATTCAGAGAGGCAGGAGGGGACGTTGACACAGTATTTTTTCTTTTTCCATCCAAAGAAACAAGGTCCTCTGCAGTAAAAAGGAGAGGTGTGCCCAGAGTAGCCACGGGCTTAATGCCTGACAAAAGCAAAGCTCTTGTTCAGTGAAAACCAGAGCAGATCCAAGAGGAGCCTTGAGCCCACAGCGCTGCAGGCAGGCCTGGCCCTGGAGTGCTGCAATGGATGCACTGCTGCCAAAAGTGAGAATGAACATGAGAAGTTTTGGAAAAGTAAATACATGAGAGGAGAGATGGGCTGGAGATAGTAGAACTTGGGAAGAGCAACACAGACCCTGAGGGCAGGGACCCTGGTGGCAACAGGGGTCCCTGCTGGAGCTGAACTGGGCTGAGGATCCTGAGATGGGAGAAGCACCGAGGCACAGGCAGTTCTGGGGTTTGTGCTGGTGAAAGGCATAGAAGTGAGGACTGCTGAGGGGGGAAGAAACAGCAAAACAGCAGCTGTGGTAAGGATGCAGGAACACAGAAGAGAGTGTGGAGAGAGCTGGAGGGGGAAATGGGCAAACAAGCTCTAGCTTGGGGGAGGAAAATACCACCAAAATTTGAAAAATTTTGAAAAAAGATCCTTAAGGCACATCCACACTGCAGGACCACTTCTCCAGCACCATTTTGTGTGTCCCACCTTTTCCTATGCCATGTCTTGCTCAGCCAGGAGTCAGGAGAGAAGGACACACAGAGGAACCAAAAAAACAGTTTACACCATGTGCAAGATAGCAGTGCACAGGCAGACAGACGCTGAGACTCCAGTTCAGAGGACGCCTCCAGCAAGAAGGGTCCAGCAGTGCCACCCAGACGTCATCAAGGTGTACAGGATTATGAGGGAAGAAAACAGAGCCCAGCGCTTTGCCAGACCCCTAATGAGCGCTGCTATCCATCACTGCAATGATTTTAAGCAAAATTAATTTCAGCAGCCTGCCTGCCAGCTGACTGTTCTCTTTACATTAATGACAGTGAAATCAGAGTCTCAAGGGGAAACCAGTAACTGCGAAGGAAGCCCTACATATTGCAGAGCGAGGACTGTTAGCATGCATTACTCAAGACCATCTCCTTTCTCTTACCAAGGCTATGGCAGTGAAATAAAGCAGCCAAGGGGCTGGGGGCAGTTGGTGGCACCAGGTGGCAGCAGCACACCAGGGATGCTCCTCTGCCAGGTCAGCCTCTGCCTCCATCTTCCTAATGGACTGGCAGAGAACAGGGACTGGCAAAGGTGATGCCACACATGCTGCCATCGCTGTGCTGGTTCATTTCCCACCGCAGCTAACAAGAAGCCGAGACACCAGCAGAGAGCAAGACAGGCCCCTCATTCATGTCAATGGCACATGGAAGAACCATGGACCTAAAGAACCCCCACCACCCCCATGCCATCCCCACCCTCCAGGCCTTTCATCCCAAGCTGGCAGAGAAGGCATTCGAAGCCAAGGCTCCAAGCTGAACTTCATAACCACAGGCCTAACGGAGATGCGAAGCGTAGCTTTGGCAAGCATTTCCAAAGCCCCCTGTAACTCCAGCCTGTTGTTCTCCAGTTTTGTTTGCTTTTCTTTAAAAAAGGCAGTTGGGACATTCCGAGTCACAATTAAGCCTTTATTCAAGTACAAACAATTGCCTGGTCTCTACCCAAAGCAGTGCAGATGGACCCATCCCAGCTGCAATCCAAGCTCCTGCCTGCTCCCAGTCCTCTGCCTGCAGCCCTGGAGAGACACGTGAGTGCTGGGCTCCTCCTCACTCTGCTGCTGGCAGCCCTGTTACCTCTCTCCACAGCACGCCGTACACAGGTTTTAACTCAGTCTCAGGAAGGAAGCAGCAACAGTTTCAAGGAAATCGTGCCTGAACTACTGAGGTCACATCCCAAGTCTCCAGGCTGGAGAAACTCTGTCTAAACTGATCTCTGTGCAAACACTCATTTCTTCTTATGCATCAGGAGAGTTCACCTTTTAATTCCTATCAACTTGTGGAACCTTTGACAGCCATGGTTTTATTTGCAAGGCAGTCTTTGTGACTGGAGAAAAAAAGCCTGAAATATGTGACCCAAATGCACCAGAAAGCTCAGAAATCAGGAGAAACTCCTGAAGTGTGCCACTACCCCTCTCTACCCCACCCCAACTTTCCCCAGCCAAGCTCATGGCTCTTTGGAGCACCCATCTGCAATATGCTGGTACTCACCATCTGGGTACTTTGAAATAATTTCTACTAAACAGCAGCAACACAACTTCAGCCCAGTTGCTCTTACAAATATAACTTCTATTATGCTTTTATACAGGTGTGTAACATACTCATCCAGTATTATTTTAGAAGTCCTAAGGTTTCTAAGGCATCTGCCTGCAGCCAGAGGACAGGACTGACGAGAGAACCATACCCCTCGGTAAAGGCAGCCGGAGGCCAGGCAGGATACATTTGGCATCCAAACTGGTACTAGACTGAACTGGTAACTGCCTGCAAGCATCTGAATCCCCCCTGAGATTCAATCGAAACGGTGTCTGAAAGAAAAAAATAATTGCTGTTATTCCAGGTGATCATATGCCCTATAACAGTCCTGCAACACTACTGGGCTTGACAGCCCCAAGATGGCCATGCTTCCAGCTGTGTCTCCCCAGAGCCGAAACCCCCAGGCTTGTTCTGCATGTGCTGCTGACCAGAGGCAGTGTCCAGGCCAGAATCCATGCACCATCATTCACATACAAAATTTTAGGAGAGTCTGTTTTCTCCAAGGGTAATTTTCCTCCATAGGAAGAAAAATGAACCAATTTTTAGCTACCCGTATAAACATGTACATGAAAAAGCTACAACCTAAACTAGAGCAGGTCTGAGAGGACAACAAAGCATCAAGATTTCTTCTCTTGACTTACCCAAACCAAGTCACCCAAACCAAGCCCAGTTTCCCTGGCAGCCTCCCCACAACCAGCTGTACCGACAAGAAGAGGAGGATTCTGTGCCAGAGTCTGCAACGCTGACAGCAACGTCCAACTACTTAAAATGTGGCTGGCAACAGACATCTCTGCTGAATGTTCCTCCCTGCCCCTGGCCGAAACCCAGTTCCTCTCTAAAACCTGCAATATTTGCACCGTTATCAAATTAAGTACAAAACTCCACTTTCCACAGGAAAAACACTCTAAAACAGTGACAAACATCTGCTTGGGGTTTCTACCATCAAGCTACAGGAAGACAGATGACCACAAGATGAGGAAACCCCTTGATAATTATTAGTAAGAGCTCACTTCCAATCACATGTTCAGCTTTAAATCTCTTGCTTTTTGCTGAGCACGGTCATCCGACAGTCAAACCTGCCAGCTCCTGCAGAAGCGCCGAATTTGCAGGCAGCTTCTCTGAATGGTACGTTACGACAGCCTGGACACCCTCCTTCCCTGTGCTACTGTGGAGAGAAGCCCTCTCAGAGCTTCGTGTTGTCACCGCTGCTCTTCCCAACCAGGCACATACAGCAATGAACTTGGAAACCTGCACCTCATATGAGGCTTCTCTGGGGGTGGTATCACACTGCTCCCTCCCAATACCAAGCAATATCTAACCTGGCCTTTGACAATTCCCCTTTCCCACCCTGAGTCCCCAAAATCTCTGGTTTAAGGTTAAAATAGAGCCTCTGGTCTTTAGCTTCTGGGTATCTGGAGCATTCAAAAATGTTTTGCATTTTAGCAGTGGAAAAATCACGTGAAGGGACTGCTTTGCACACTGACTTGCTTTCATTAATAAACTTACCTCAGATGACGTGGGCAGGACAGCAAGTTCAGGTGAGCTTAACTGCTACCATCTCTGCTCTTTACCATGAGCTTAACGGTTTCTAAACACAGTGCTGTCCGTGACATCCTGTCAAAAGACACTCTTAGAAAGGGAAATCCCCAGCCAATCAATAAAAGGAAAGAGAAGGCAATTTGATATATATAGCAAGTCCCTGCTTATCTAGCAGTAAGAGCTACACAATTCACACGCACTGTCCCTTCCCTCCTGCCAGCTTCCACCAGGACAGGGCATGAAGACGGCCACATGACAAGCTCAGTACTGAAAGGAGCCTGAGGATTTATGCTCATCTGCTGCAATTCACACAATTTATTTTTTTTCAGTGCTAGGAACCAAGCCTGGGATTTCTTACCTTTAATAACTGACTGTATTAAAACTCATTAAGGATCAAATTCCTGCCTCTAAAACATTTAGGACAAAAATTAAATGCATCAGACTTACTATATCTAAACACAAAGACAAATCTCAGGAGGCAAGGAGATTTTCATTGTCTTTGCTCAAATACGAGATAGTCACCCTCCTCCCATCAGCACATCGCTGACACACACAGATGAAATCCCATGGCCGCTGAAACCAGTGGCAGATCTACTGGCAATTTCAGCTGAAGCCAGATTTTCCCCAGCATTGCGTATTCATTTCAGCACATGCTCTGCAATGCAAGCCAGCACCCAGGGCTGCAGCACAACAGCTCTGGGTGCCGGCAGTAATGGAGACCAGGCAGAGTGGAAAGCTGCGTCTTTGAAAGAAGTCGGAGTCACAGTACTCGGGAGGCATCCCACTTCCCATCTTCTGTCGCTCCAGTAACGCTTTGCCCTGTGATTTTTGGGGGGTAAAAGGAAGCAGGAGCAGCAGCACAGCTATCTGCAGCACAAGTGCAGTGGGATCCTGCCCGCTGGGCTCCGTGCTTCCCAGGGAACTTCAACAGATGAACCAGCATCTCCTTTGAGCTTTGATTTTGACTGTTCGTCATCAGTAAAACATGCTGATAATGTGACTTCCTCTGCTACAAGACCTATTGAACCTTTTCTGAGAAGTCTGAGTAACTTCCTCTCGTATTTCAACAAAAGAAGGCAAGCCCACAGGCCGAACAGTTTCTCTCACACTTCTGGAAATTCCTCTCGTAAAAACACCTATGGAAGAAAGAAAGATGCAGTAGAAGAGAGAGAAAGGGAGGCAGGGGGTTTCACTCTTCATCAAGTCTGTGTTTTATTATGAAACGAAACTGTGAGTCCACTTTACAGGTCTAAAACACTTTTGCTTCCTCTTTTGCCTCATTTAGCAATGTCAATGAAAGCTTTGCACACTGTTTCCTAATGAGGCAGTTAGAAGATCCACACAGAACCTCTGCATTCAACAATTTTACATTAAAAAAATCATCTCCATTTACTCTCCTTGCTGAACAAAACAGGCTCTGTCTAGGATCATCTTATCCAGCATCCAAAGGTGCTTGGCTGCCCTCTTTCCAATGCAAACACAGAGAGCAGGCAGTAGAAAGGTATTTGTCTGCCCACTGGCATGCCAGGAGGGGTGACACTTCCCGGAGAGCAGTGCTAGCAGACTGAATATATTAACTTTTAAGATTACAGAAAGGGGAAAGAGCAAAGAACAGAGTAGGTAAGAAATGATCCCGTGCCAGTCCAAGGAAGCGCAGAGGACAGGAGGGAGGGATATGAGTCACTTGCTCGCTGGCACATACCAGCCCTGGCATCCACTCCCGCTGTGGATCTGCATCCAGTTTGTGCTGGCTGCCTGCCAGTAATGTGGCATTCCCTCCAGCAGCTGCCTGCAATATGTCTTCAGGCTGCCCTATAATGAGCACAGTACCTTGGATGCTAGAAGCTACCAGCTCTCCTAACAGGAAGGGTCAGTGGTGTGAGTCAGCCCCAAGCACAAGAAAGGACATTACCAATTCTTCACACAAAAGCACACCCATTCATTCCTTTCTTCTGATCATTTATTTATCTTCAAGTACTGCAGGGGCTTCCCCACAGGCCTTGCACTTCTCTAAGTCCATCAAATCTCAGCCTGAGGCAACTCCATTAACTATCACTTCCTGCACCAAGTCTCACCCCTCACCTTCGGCAAGCAGAAAAGCTCCTCTCCAGCATGGTTCTTCATGCTACCAACCTACATGCTACAAAAAGAAAGCGTCTGCTCTTCTAGGGTTGGCAACCTGATAACTCACAGTATCACAACATTATACAGGAACACAGAGTCAACATCATTGCTTAATGTTTAAGGCAAAGATTAATTTTGCTCAGGTCACCTTTCTGAAAGACACTCCCTCCCCAAAGCTCCCGCTCAGTATTCTCACCAGGCACTGCAGACACCCACTTGAAGGATCACAACTGCTAGGCTGAGGAACAGAAGTGAAGCTGTCACTGATGTCAGGGCAACATCAGCCGAAGGATCACAGCAAAGCTGCTCCAGCAACAACTTTGCTTAAGGTACTGTTTCCACTCCAGGCAGAGGAGCACTTGACACTGGCCTATAAAATGGTTCAATCTGGCAAAGCTACAGGGAAAGTCTGGCACTTGCTCTTAGATCCCCTTGGGGATTTCTGCACGTACCTCCAATACCTGGGAGTCTCCCATCACAGCCCCTTCCCTTACCACAGGACTTCTAACAGAAGAATTTGTATTCTTGCCATTAGATGCCCTTTAGTTACAACTGCTGATAGGATGACACACAGGTTCGAAACCCCCCTGGAAAATAGGGACTTCACAGCTTAAACAAGCACTTCTCCTTTGAAATCACGGTACTTTCTCTTCCCATAGGCAGCTAAATCCAAACATGAAAGCCCAGCGTACATCAGTAACAGACATTGAGAGCCCAATATACTTTTCACCTGCCTGAGTTAGAGGCAACACAGCCCTGAGCAGGGTAGCAGTGTGGGAGCTGGAGCAGCAATTAAAAGGACACACAGCACTAGGTTATCCCAAGGATGATAAAATTCCCTCAATCTAGTAATAAAATTACTTTATAAAGGCACCATACTGCATGAACTCCAGTACCAATCCAAGCCTAGCAGTGTCAGAACTGGCATCAGTATCAAAATTCACAATCACTTGGTTAACAGACTATCAGCTCAGCTAGGCTACAACTTTTAAGTGAAGAGCCACCGCTGACCTCAGCTCTGCCTCCCTCCCCTCTTCCTGCAAAAGGGAAAGGGACAGCATGCAGAGCCCCTGGCACCTTGTGGAAACCAGGTCCACAGATGGAAGAGTTGCCTTGCTGCAAGCAAGATGAGATTTCCTTTTCCCCAGACTCCCTCTCTCTATATCCACAGCGGCTTGCTGGGTTTGTGTGGCCCTGGGATATCATCAGGTTGCCAGAGAAGGTGTGCAGAAACAGGGAGCACTGGAGCTTTCCTTTCCTAGAGTAGTTGCCTCTTGTCGGCTGCTTGTAAAGAGCATGGATATGAAAAATGAATGCCAGTAGCTCCACTGTCAGAGAAATATTAAGCACTGGCACTTTCTAGAAGCAGAAAATCTCCCCTCCATACCAGGCAGGTGATGAACAGCCTTGTGCAGGCGAGAGAGATGTTCGCAGAGGACTGAGAAGAACTAGGCACATTGTCTAGAAGAACAAAGGATTCAAATACACAGAAAGAATAGCTGATAACCCAGAAAGAGGAGATGAAGTTAATGACCCCGCATGGATCCCAGCTATTACATGGCCTAATCCATTGGGACTGTAGGGAAATGGCTGCCCAGCAGCGCAGCAGACACAGAGGCAGGCAGATACTCATCACACCAGAACTCAGCAGCAGTTTCCCAAGTCACGAGGATCTCTGCTTTAAAAAAAAAAA
>VZTL01074334.1:92995-108900 GCA_013400535.1 Scopus umbretta
CGAGGGCAGCAACCGCTCCCGCTGCCGCCTGCCCGCGGGCAGCCTTTTCCCGAAAGCTGCTCCCAGCCCCTGAGCGCAGAGCGGGGCCGGCGGCCCCCGGGCAGCTCGCGGGCAGCTGGGGAGCGCGCTCGGCCCCGGGCAGCGCAGGGTCTGGCCGCGCACCTGCAGCAGCTCCTTCCCCCTCTGTCCCTGCCCGCTGGAGCGTGGCGGGGAAGGCAGGCGCCGGGCCGTGCCGAGGCGGCGGGGGCGGTTGTGCAAGGCGGCCTCGCCCCAGCCGCTGCTCGGGGGGGGGGCGCCCCGTGTTCCCCTCCGCCGAGCCAGACTTTGGACCGGGCAGGCAGGGAGTGCCGCTGCCGGATTTCGGCGGCTGCTCCGCTGCTCCCACCCCGCCAGCTGCCAGAAAGCTGCCCCTGAGCGGGCAGGGGGGCGACCGGCCCTCCCGTCAGCAGAGACCCTCGGGGGTGGGAAGAGGGGCTGCGGCATGAGACCCCCGTCCCCAAATCCGGTACCCCTGGGGTTCTGCTGCAGCGGAGGGTTTGGGCTTCTTGGGTGGTGGCTCCCTGGGGGGGCTGTAGCCCCAGCTGCCCCCCTCCATACCTGGTGGGATCCTGCCCCCCCGCTCCAAGGATACTCAGGCTACCAAAACAGGACACGTTTATTGACAAATGTAACCGATACAGAACACGCGTAACAGGGACGGACGGTGCCCGGCCGGCGGCGATGGTGGTGGGGGACACCGGGGGGGGCACCGTCCCCATCCCCGTCCCCATCCTGTCCCATTGGCGCCGGCAGGGGCATGCTGGCTGCCGCTTCTCCCGCCGACCCGAAACCGCCTCTTGTTTAATCGAAACTGTCTCTATTTACACAGCTTGGCCCTGACCCCGCGGCTGTCCCCGTCCCCTCNTCTTGTCGTAGCTGGTGACGGCGGAGCGCGGGGCGGAGTAGGCCACCTTGCCGGTGGGGTACCTGTCGTCTTTGGGGGGGCAGGAGCAGCAGAGCAGGGCTCCCCCCAGCAGCAGGAGAGCGGAGGCCGCCCAGCCCACGTAGAGCGAGGTGCCCAGCTCCCGCTTCTGCGCGTCGAGAACCAGCGGGTTGTAGAAATCCCGGATGATGGTGTTGGCCGACCAGGAGACGGGGATGAGGGTCATGACGCCGGAGAGGAGGAAGATGACGCCGGAGACGATGGTGATCTTGGCTTTGGTGCTCTCATCCTCCACGCAGCGGGTGCACTGGGCGCCCACGATGGCCACCAGTAAACCCAGGATGGCCAAGACGATGGCTACCACCAGGAGGGCGCGGGCGGCTTGCAGGTCCTGCGGCAGGGCCAGCATGGAGTCGTAGACCTTGCACTGCATCTGCCCTGTGCTCTGCACCACGCAGTTCATCCACAGCCCTTCCCAGATGATCTGGGCCGTCACAATGTTGTTGCCGATGAAGGCCGTCACCCTCCACATGGGCAACGCGCAACAGATGATGCTGCACAACCAACCCAGCACCGACAAGGCCACCCCGCCGATCTCCAGCCCCATCGACATGGTGGCCGGTTTGCTGCTGCACTCCGGGAGATGGCGGAGAAGAACCCACGGACCGAAACCGTTGCCGTCACCCGTCGCCGCTTGCAGCCCTTGGGGGATCAGCTTACACCTGGGTGCACCTGTGCTTATAAGGGCTGGCGGGGCCAGCTCAAGTGCCCGCCCGGGGTGGGGTTTCACTGCTGGACGCTCCTCTCCGCTCCTCCGTCACCTCACCGTCACCTGCGTCCCACACCCTCCCCTTTGTTTGCAGAGATGGTGCCGGGTTACTGGAAAAGGGCGGGAGGGGGAGAGACGCTACCTGCCACGGTCATCCCTTTGGTTTCGGGGCGATGGGTACCAGGAAGCACGGCCACCATGCTCATTCAGACCCACTGAACCCCCTTGGGGACCTGGAAATCCCTCGGCTTTGCCATTCCCCCCTGGAGGTGCTGGCGGGTCAAGGTTTGGTTTATTTCTGGAGCGTCTTATCAGTCCTCACGTTTAACCAGGGTTCGGCAAGTGCCAGGCACCTTTGCATCACCGTGCAAAGTGCAACCCCTTTGCTGTGCCATCACGCTTGTTCCTCTGGCACCACTGTCCCACGAGACCCATGGGTGGTCCCTGCCTGGCAGGGTGGGAGCAGGAGGGGACCAGGTGTGGAGTGACCCCTGCCTGGCCTCCTCCTGCTCCCACCCTGCTGGGCAGGGAGGACTGGTGGGGATCCCCTGACCGGATGATAAATATCTTTTCTCATCCTGCTCAAGTATTTTGGCCTTGAAGGAAGCAGATAACGCACGTAACCACCCTGGCAGCGTCACCCTGTCAACTTGAGCAGGCAGCTGGTGAAGGGAAAAAAAACAAAGCAGGTGCCACCAGTCTCAGACCTGGCAGTGGCAGCCCCATGGCTGTGGGGTGCGTGTGTGTGTGTCTCCCATCAGCCGTTCCCCCAGCCTTGCATGCCGGTGGTGGTGCTGGCATTTCCAGCCCCACCAGGAATGTGGTCGCTGGCCCTTATAGGACACGGGCTTGCTCCTGCCTGTTCCCACCTGCACCGAAATCTCCCCTACAACTTATTAACTACTCAAGAGCACAGCAGGATGCTGGCAGCTGGCGCTGGCAGAGGGAGCCCTCCCTGCTCGGCGACCCGAGGTCTGTGATGGGGGGAGCCTCATGTCTGCCATGGCTGTACCCTGCAGCATCCTGACACCCCATAGCCAGGGTTGTTGGCTTCGGATGCCCCACAGCACCCCAAAACCCCGTATCTGGCTGGGTCAGCTTCTGCTGTCCTGCAGCGCTCTGGACCCCGGTAGCCAGGGGGAGTCAGCCTCTGCCACCACACAGCACCTGACACCCCACATCTGACTGGGTCAGCAGTTGTCAGCCCATGTCAGCCCAGCACCCTGTATCCATCTGGGTTGCCCTCTGGCCCCTTGTGGCACCCTGTATCTGACCTCCACCACCCTGTGACATCCCGATACCCCGTATCCAGCCAGGTTAGGCTCTGCCAACCCACAGCATCCCAGAAATACCCTGTATCTGGCCAGGTGAGCTTCTGCCACCCCATTGTACCCTGATCACCCCCCCAAGGGCACCCCAAGCCTCTCACAGCCAGCCAGGGTTGGTGGCTGTGGGGATACCCATGGGTGACCCTTTATGTGCTGCTGAGGGGCAGCCCACGCAAGCAGCACCCCAGGGCCTTGTGCCCTTGTCGCTGGGGCTCCTGGCCCTCCCCTGACGCCAGTGCTGCTGGCAGGTGATGGTGGGTACAGGGCCAGGCCTGCTGGGGTGCCACCGGCACTACACCACCCACCCTAGACAGACCGGGGTCCGGGCTGGCCGGGGGCCCTCCGGGTCTGCAGGCAGGGGTGCCGGCAGCGCACAGGTCAGGCAGGGCTGTGCCAGCGGCCCCGGGGTGCAGGTACCCACCGGCACACAGATGCAAACACACAGAGGGAAACTCACACCCCCTCTACCGGTAGGGACACCCAGACACAGAGCTGCACAGGCAGACAGACACACACACACACAGACAGAGCAGAACAGGCACACGCCGGTGGTACAGCTGCATACATGTGCACCCCATGGCGCACACACGGCTGCAGATACACCAGCACGTGCACCCACAGCTGCACAGACACACACGGCTGCAGGGGCTGTGGGGTGGGGGGGTACCCCAGGCAGGGCTGTGGGGCAGGGGTAGGGGCAGGGTTACACTACAGGCAGGGGTGTGGGGCAGGAGGGTACCCCATGCAAGTATGTTGGGCAATGGGGATACCCCAGGCAGGGGTGTGGGGCAAGGGGGGATACCGCTGGGTAGGGATGTGGGGCAGGGAGGATACATCATGCAGGGGTGTGGGACAGGGGGACACCCCAGGTAGGGCTGTGGGGCAATGGGGATAATGCAGGTAGGGATGTGGGGCAGGGCAAGAGGGGGATACCCCAGACAGGTGTATGAGGCAGTAGGGATACCCCTGGGGTAGGGGCTACTGGGGCAGGGATGGGGTGAGACGGGGCAGGCGAAGCACCGCAGCCCCCAACCCTGCAATCAGAGCCCCACATGCCGCGTCCCCACTTCGTCATCCGAAATTGCCCAAAGTACAGGCTAGATGCAGTGTCGCGCTGGCCTGGGGCAGCTGCCGCCGTCTGACTCACAACAGAGGAAGGGGCAAATCACCAGGGTTTCGGGGTGCTGGCCGCTGCCACACACTTCAGGACACATTCTTGTGGCGAGCAAACCGGCTTGCCAGTGTTTACTGAAAACAGCTGAGCAGGGTCAGCCTCCCTATGGGGGTCCTGGGAGCATCCCCATCCCTCCTGCTGCTGCGCCACCCACCTTGGTGAAGCCCCTCTGCTCTCCCCCCACAGCTGGAAAGGGATGGGGAATGTCACCCGCAGCAGGTCCCCAGGATGTGGACAAGGTGGGGTGGCCGCATGGAGCCACCGGTGACATGGGGACAGGTTTGCCCCCCAATGACGTGGTGACCCTGGACGAAGGTCAGACCCAAAGGTCACAGGAGCATCACTGGTTTGGTGGCCCGCAGCTGCGGGAAGGACACCTGCACCATCGGGGGGGGGGGGCACCCACTGCAGGCATCCCCCCATCCCCACCATGTACCCAGCGCCCAGCACCCCGGGGGTGGGCAGGAGGTGACAGCAGAAACTGCCCTGGGCACCGCGGGGCCGCGTCCCGCTCACGTGCGCCCGGCAGCCGGCGCAGGGTTTGGGGTGTTCCCCCTCCCCTGCGGCCTCGGGAGTGACGGCGTGTTTCCCCCCCCCGGGGGAGCTGGGCTGGGGCGGTAAATGCTGCCTCGGCTGCTTATATTTCAGGCGCGGGGCTGCTGGCTCTGCCCCGGCCAGGGCACACAGGCACCCCATTGTTGAAGCCCCTTCGGCAGCGGCGGAGAGCAGGTAAGGCGGCTCCGAGCATCAATGGTAGCTCTGTCTGGTGGCGGGGCGGGGACGGAGCTGCCGGCAGCGTCGGCGCCCGGCTGGCACACGGGGAGCTGGGGGTGGTGGGGGGCACGGTCCGGTGGGACCTGGCAGGGGGCTGCCAGCTCACCCACGGGAGGCTGGGATGCCTGAAATCTCAGCATGCCCGGGGCACCCCCACCCCAATGGCTTCAGATCGGCTTCCCCAGGGCTTTGCTGCATCATCCTGCTTCCTCCAAGCCCGTGGGGGACCCCCCATTGCACCGCTTGCATCCCCCTCCCTGAGCTGTGGCCGTCGTCTCCCCCGTCCCTTTGACAACCACCTCAGCAGCACCTGGGCATATTTTCCCCGTTCAGAGCCTCTTGCTGCTCAGCAAATTGGGCAGAGCTTTTAATTTCCGAGTGACTTCAGGCCGAAGGTCCCGTTTCTCGTAGCAGGTCTTGCTGCACGGTGGCTGCGTCCCCCCAGGGACCCCACAGCTCCCAGCACACAGCTCCTCTCCTGCTGAACTGATAAGACTTTGCTTTCCCATAGCGGGAAACAACCTGAGTCTGCATATTTGAGCTGGTGTGGGGGGGTTTATGTTGGGCAAGGCGTTTTTTTGGGAACATTCAGTCTCTGGCCTGCCGGTAACTAATCCCCAGCCACCAGCAGGGAGAGACTGCCCAGCTCCATACTGGCTGAGTGGGAGGGCTGGTGGCTGTGCCTTGCTCGGCTGATGTGAAGCTGGAGACCCTGGCAGACCACCGCTCGCCCGCCTTTTCGGGACCTCGAGGTCGCTGGGGTAGTGAGTTCATGCATGGGTGCTGGGGGATGAGGGGCTCTCAGCTCAGCAACGTGGGGCTGAGCCATTGCTGGGTGTGTGCGTGAGGTGGGAATGTCACCCATGTCCCGAGTGGGGATGTCCCTGAGTCCTTTGGTGGAGGGTTCATGCCCTGAGCCCTCTCCCCACAGGGTGTCCTCTGCCTTGTGCAAAGTCAGGGCGGCACAGCCTCCTCTGTGCACCCGGTGGTGCCTGGCATTGTGGTGACAGCGGGTTTAATGCTGCCTCCATGCCCAGGGATGGCCTCGCTGTCCAGCTGTGGGGCTGCAGCATGTCCCCATCCCGATGAAGCGGGGACAATCATCAGAGTGTGTTTCCCGAGCCACAAAGGGCCAGTGGCCAATGTGCCGGGATGGGAGCTCTGCCCTCACTGACCCTGTTATAGTGAGGTGTGGCAGGGCCTGGACAGGTCCCCCTGTCCTGCAAATCCTGCTGGATTCAGGGCAGGGCACCCACACCTGGCTGGCTGCTGGGGCAGGTGCCAGGCGGTGACAGCTTGGGATGGGACAAGCACTCTGTTTTGGGGTGGAGGAGCTCCCTGCTGAGCGGGTGGGCTGTGGTCGCATCACGATATGTCCCTGCGCCATGTCCCCTTGCAGGTGTCACCAGGATGAAACTGGGGCTGAGGTCCTGCAGGGTGTATCGGGGCGTGGGCAGCTGGGACGGGGCTGTGGGGCTGGTGTCCATGTGGTGGTGGCCCCAAATGGCATGTGCTGAGGTGCTCAGCTGTGCCATGGTCCCACCCATGGTGCACCAGCATCCTCTGGCTCCGTGTGCGTTGGGGATAGGGTGCTGCTCCAAGGGTCAGCAGTTGCTCCTCCACTCCCTGCTGAGCCTTGTGTCCATCTGTCCCACTGGCCAGCAGTGCTGGGGACAAGGGGCTGGCTGTGCTGACTGCCAGTGCTCTGCTGGGGGATGGAGGGAAAGGCACAGGGACTGTTTCTGGGTGGCAGTCTCCAGTTTGAATATATGTCACGTTCCAGCTTTAATTACAGTAATTGGCTGTCAGAGGGCCATGCTGACGCCTGCTCTGGCTCCATGGGGGAGTGTGAGTGGCTCGGGTGTTTGAAGCTCCACATGCGGAGGTGTCCCTGTCCCCACCTTGCCATTTGTCCCCAGCCCAGAGGCACGTCCCCATGTGCCTGTGGCAACGTGGCCCATGCAAGGTGCACACACACACATGCCTCTCTCCAACCCTAAATAATTTTGTGGTTACAGCAGCTGGCTGGGAGGTGAAAGCCACGCTCAGCCTCAGGCAGAGTCCGGCCCCAGCGGGGATGCTTCGGAGCCCTGCAGATTAAAGGGAGCCCTTAAATATGAGGCTCCAGCCCTGGGGTGGGCATGCTGGTATGCGAGCAATGTGGGCACTCCAGAAGGATGGACAGATGGGTGGCAGACTGGGTGGCTCCTCTGGCACAGGTCGGACAGGGAGGACCCTGGCTTGTCCCTGCGGGTCAGGGTCTGCAGCGAGACCTGAGTCCCGTGTGCCTGGGCTCTGCCCTGCCTGCTGCTGCTGTGCCGGGCACCAGCATCCCCAGCCCAGGCGCTGTTGGCATCCTCATGGCACCATGGTGCATGGACCACTAGACTCATCCCACCGCATTAGGGTGCGATGTCCGGGGATATCCTGGTGTGGGTAGTGACAGCTCTAGAGCCTGTAACACTGAGCAATCAGCACAAGTAATTGGATCATATCGGTAACCCCAGTGTTTGGAAAAACTAAGATTATCTCAGGCCCTGTTATCTTTTCCAGAGGCCTGGGATTAAGCCAGGGTGGCGGAACAGTGCAATGTCCATCTGTCCGTCCTTGCAGTCTGTCTGGCCTCGTGCTGCACCTGCGCAGATGCTGGAGGGACTTTGGAGGGAACAGGGAGGGCATGTGTGTGTGTGTATTAAAGGAGGAGAGGTCGGGCAGTGCGCAAAGTATTGGCATCAGTATCGGCATCAGCATCGGTATCGGCACAGCATGGCCAGAGGGTACAGCCAGTTGTGCCAAAATGCTGCCAGCACCACGTGGTCCTGCCGGCCCTGCTGCCCTGCCTGCCCCTGGCACCCCAGTCCCCACTGGGGCAGCGGCAGCACTGGGACACCTCGAGGACACCTCTGCCCCCCACAGCCTTGACCCACTGAGCCTGGCCAGCAGTGGAGGCAGCGCAGGCAGCGCAGGCAGCAGGATGTCAGCAGGGCTGGGACGGAGGGCTGCCGTGTGAACGCCGGCTCAGTGGTGGAGCACAAGGTGGGGTGGGTTTTAGGGTCTGCCCCCGCCCTTGCCCTGGGCAGCACCGTCTCTTCACCGTTTGGAGCCCGGCAGCTGCTCCAACCGGTTTGTGGGTCTGGGCGGTGACACCTCCTGCCCGAGGCCTGATGGAGGGCTGGGAAGAGCTGGTATGGACGCCGAGGAACAAACAAGAGCCGCTTGTGTATTGCCAGGCACAGAGCCCAGCAGCAGACAGGGATGGCATGCTGCTCCCCTGGCATGGGACCGTGGGGGGCTGGAGGCTGGACCACTGCTGGAGCAGCTGCCCCACGAGCTGAGGGGAAACTGAGGCATGAAAGCATGGAGGAACCCCATCCAGGTGATGGAGCAGGAGGTGCTGGCAGCAACAGCAGAGACATCCCGATGCCCGGACACTGGCTCTTCCCCTTCAGCATCCCAGGCTGATCCCCGGCGGTTGCCCTTGGCATCTGCTGCCTGCCCACAGGCAGTGGTGGGACGCACTCCTGCACCTGGGTGGCCCTATCCTGGTCCCTTGCTTCCTCTGTGGGAGCAGCTAGGATATCAAGTGTCATCACTGCGGGGAGAAATACAACCGGAGGAATCCTGGGAAACTGGTTTTACCCCTCCATCCAGTGCTGGTGCCGGCGGCAGGACGGCGGCAGCGGCTGGCGCTCCTCCCTCGGCAAAGGCATATAATGCCTGCCATGGTCCCAGCAGCCAGCACTGAGCTGCAGGAGGTGGGCAGGGGTGCAGGCAGCAAGCGATGGCCTCCATGGGGCTGCAGGTGCTGGGCATTGCCCTCTCCGTCATCGGCTGGTTGGCCTCCATCCTCTGCTGCGCGTTGCCCATGTGGCGGGAGACGGCCTTTGTCGGCAACAACATCGTGGTGGCCCAGATCATCTGGGAAGGGCTGTGGATGAACTGCGTGGTGCAGAGCACGGGGCAGATGCAGTGCAAGGTCTACGACTCCCTGCTGGCCCTGCCGCAGGACCTGCAAGCCGCCCGTGCCATGGTGGTGGTGGCCATCATCTTGGCCGTCCTGGGCACCCTGCTTGCCGTCACCGGCGGCAAGTGCACCAACTGCGTGGAGGACGACACCGCCAAAGCCAAGGTCATGATCCTCTCTGGCATTATCTTCATCGTCGCTGGTGTCCTCATCCTCATCCCCATCTCTTGGTCAGCCAACACCATCATCCGGGACTTCTACAACCCACAGGTCACTGAATCCCAGAAGCGGGACCTGGGGTCGTCCCTCTACGTGGGCTGGGCAGCCTCCGCACTCCTGCTGCTGGGGGGGGGGATCCTCTGCTGCACCTGCCCCCCCCGGGGCGAGAAGCCCTATTCCGCCAAGTTCACAGCCGCTCGCTCACTGCCAGCCAGCAACTACGTCTAGGAGCCGCTGCGCCCGCATGGACCCCCCCAGCCTCACCGGGGAGACGGGACCTCCCGGGGTGCCCCAGGCCCACGGACCTCCCTCGGCCGGGCTGGGAGCTGGCCAGGTGCCGGGGCGGGGAGGGCCGGGTGCTGGGGCGGTGTGAGGGACGGCAGACAGGGCTGCCTTTGTTCACCTGGGGATTGAAGCTGGTTCTTTAATCTCGGTTGAGAGGGGGAACAGGGAGATCCTGTCCTGGCTGCCCCCCAGCAGGGGTCCCGCTCCCCCCCGGAGCACGCAGCCACAGCACCTCCTCCGAGACACCACCAGTTTCTGCCCCCCCCCAGCGCATCCCCTGGCTCCCGGTATCGGGGTGTGCCGCGCGGTGACGCAGCTCCCCGTGCTCCCGGGGACCTGTCCTGTGGGTGGCACAGAGCTCTCACCGGGTAAAACTCCCCAGGACGCGTCCCTCGGGGTGGGCAGTGGTGCCAGCGGGGATGGCAAACCTGCCCCACGCGGTCATGGGGACACGGCGGCTCTGCAAAACCCTGGCAGGGACTCAAGGGGCGGCGGGGGCTCTTGCCGCCTGTACCCTGAATTTTGACTCTGACCTACTTTCGGGGCTCAGAGCGGCTGTACAGACGTGTGATTTCTCGAGGCAGCTCCCTGGGGTGGGGGCATCATTATCCTCGGAGCGGGAAGGCAGTGGCTGGGCTGGGAGAACTGGTCGGGGAGGCAGGAGCAGAGCGGGGCTGTGCACCCGCACCGAGGGGGGTGACTCCTGCACCCGACCCCACCCCGTGGGGTGCACCCAGCCCCATGGCCCTCCTCAGCACCCCCCGAGCCTGAGCCTAGCTGTGCTGCTGTCTGTACCCACGTCACAGCCTTCCCGCATTAAATGGCAGCTGCTCAGACCCTGCTGTGCTTTGTTTTCTTTACCCTCTCCAACACCTGCCTCAGTGGTGGGACAGCCCAATGCTCCTGTGCCATGGACCCCGTCCCCCTGAGGTCCCCCAAATCTACTCTCCAGAGCCTCCTGTGATCCTAGCCACCCCTTGACCCCTGCTCCAGCCCTGGCATCACCCACCACTCCCCTTCCTGGGCCACCCTGGGCCCCTGCTCCCCGGGGGGTGACAATGGGTGATTCCATGGAATGATGCCGTGGTGGTGCCGGACGCGGCATTGGGGCTGCCCCACACCTGTCCCAGCACGATCTTCCCACCTGAGCAGGAAGAAGGTGATGGGCGCCAGTGAGGGCGGGTCAGGGCGCACTGGCCCCGGGCCACCCGACAGCCCTGGCTGGGAGCACCCTGGGGCTGGCGTGGGCAATGCTGGGTGATTTGCCTATCTTGCTCCTGGCATGGCAAGCTGTGCCGGCATGCAGCCGGTGCTACATCAGCTTGGGAACGTCCTTCCCTTGTGCCTTGGGGTGTGCGGGGATGATGGTTGACGCTGGCTGCCTGGCAAATGCGAGGCTGTGGGTGTCTTGTCCGGGTCTGGGGGCTTAAGGGCTCCCAGCTCCCCCATCCCTTCACCGGAAGCGGGAATGTTGGAAAACACTCCTGCGGCTCTGTGGTGCTGGTGGCCAGGTGAAAATGTGAGTGCAATGCTCTGGTGAGCATCCCTGCAGGGATCCGTGGGGCCACTGCTTGTCCTCGCTGCAGGCAGTATTGCACCCTGTTTTGGGTGTCTCTTGTGATCCAGGTCCCACTGGCTGGGGAAGGGTGCCTGGGATGGCTTCCCATTGTCCTGGCCCCCCAGCGTCCAAGGAGGCTGGTCTCCCTTTCTCTTGGAGAGATGGACTTTACTTTTGGCTCAAAGGGCCTTTCATGGACCAGGGGAGGCAAAGTCCCAGCACCAGGTGTCCGTCAGGATGCTGAGGGATGAAAGGTGCTGGGGAAGGAGTGGGGACACAGTGTGGGAGGAGGGGCTGGAGAAACCGAAACCGGGACTGGAAAAACTATGGCGAAACCTCTTGCACAGCCGATAAGCCGTTGCCACTTGGGGCTCATAAAAACTCAGCTCATCCCAGCTGACGAGCGTGGGTGCAAGCACCTTGGGTGCGCTCTGCCCCATGGCAGTATGGGGGCTCTGTTCCGCGTGGGGCTGAGCAGTGATTTGGGCTGAGCCCGGGGCCATGGCAGCCACGTGTGACCATGGTGGAGCTGCCGGCATGTCTGGCGTGTTTCCCCGTACCGGCCACCCCTCTTACGGGGGTGATGCCTGCGGTGACCGCAGGGTCCATAGGTCCTCGCCGGGTGTTTGCCCTCTTGGTGCTGCTCCCAGTGTGAAGGAAGAGTGGGTATCACTGAAAGTGCTGAGCACCACAGCCCGGATCAGAGGCAGACCTGAGCTCTGACCCATTTCCAGCACCCCAGAGAGGAAATCCTGGGTCCAAAGGGTGCTGCAGCACAGCTGCTGAGCGCAAAGCAAAACCTGCCCTTGAGCGGGGAGCTGCTGGTGCTGCCGTGAGGGCAGGGAGCTGCCTCGCCTGCCCATGCCCCCTGGCGCGATGCTTGTGGCTGGGGAGGTTAGGGAGGCTGAAGCACCAGCGATAGGGCAGGGCATGGGGTGGGCACCGTGGGGTGGCTGCCATGGCAGGACACGGGGAGAGCGTGGACGGGGGATGTGTGTTTGTGCTTAGGACCATGCTGGGATGGGCACAGCGAGCCCCTCGTCCTGCTCCCCGAAAGCCGTCCCCTCTCTAACACTTGCCATGCACATAGCCCAGCTTGGATGGGGCGATGGCAGAGGACTGCCCTGTGGTGTGGGGACATTGTAGGGGCTAACATGACACATGTGGGCTCCTGCACCTTGGCCTCCTTGGGACCTGGGTGCTCTGTGCCACACGTGCCCTCATGATGACCTGCAGCAATGTCCCATGCCAAAGGTGTCCCTATGCCATCCTGCAGCAATGCCCCATGCCACATGCATCCCCATAGTGACCTGCAGCAATGACGCATGCCACACGTGTCCCCATGCCCATCCCCATTCCCAGATGGGGAACAGGACACATCCAGCATGAAGTCCATGCTCTTCAGAAAGCCCCCTGTCTCGGGGCCGTGTCCATGATGGCTGTGCCCTGTCCCTGCAGGTGCTGTCAATGGCGACGATGACGATGCAGCTGGGTGGGCTGATGCTGGCTGTGCTGGGCTGGCTGGGCTCTATCCTCACCTGTGCGCTGCCCATGTGGAAGGTGACAGCCTTCATCGGCTCCAATATCGTGGTGGCCCAGGTCTTCTGGGAAGGGCTGTGGATGAACTGTGTGTACGAGAGCACCGGGCAGATGCAGTGTAAGGTCTACGACTCTCTGCTGGAGCTCACCTCCGACCTGCAAGCGGCTCGTGCCTTGGTGGTCACCTCCATCTTTGTGGCCTTCTTTGCCTTCCTCACCGCCATCTCGGGTGCGGACTGCACCCGCTGTGTGGATGACAAGAACACCAAGACCAGGATCTCCATCGTAGCAGGTGCCATCTTCATCCTGGCCAGCATCATGCTGCTCATCCCTGTCTCCTGGTCTGCTAACAGCATTGTCAGCAACTTCTACAACCCCATGGTGCCCGAGGCCCTCAAGAGAGAGCTGGGGGCTGCCCTCTACATCGGCTGGGCCTCCAGTGCCCTCCAGCTTTTTGGTGGGGGCATCCTGTGCTGCTCAGGACCCCCGTCCCAGCAGGACCCCTACCCCAAGAAGTACAGAGCAGTGAAAACCTGCAGCCCAATGAGCTACCCCATGAAAGACTATGTGTGAGCCACCGCACCCAGGTGCCAGCCCAAAGGAGAGCACCACCATCCCTGTCCTGTCTCCATGTGACACCCCCCTGCCCATGCGCTGCCTCCTCCTGCCCATCCCCATGCTGGCTGCACTGCTGGCACAGTCCTCCCACGTGTGCCCTTCCCCAGCGCGCAGGGGCTGTGCTTGTGATGGGCTATAAACATCTTGGTGCCATCGAAGCTGCCTGGGCTCCTTGCGAAGCGGTGCAGGGAGGGGAGGATGGTGACGTGTCCTATGGGTGTCATGCCCTGCCAGCCTGCTGCCAGCTCGGGGGCTGCTGCCCCAGTGCCTGGCATGTCTCCATGTCCCCAGAAGAATGCGGCCGTAGCCAGCCAGGGTACTCCCTGCACATCCCTCAACAAGGAAACAGGCAGGGAGAGGGTGCTGAGAGCCAAGAGGGGGATGGGGGGACACCAGGCTCCCAGAGCTCAGTCCTTTGAGCCCCCAGGAACTGGAGAGTACCCCAGAGAAAGGCCAAATCCCCCCTCCCCGGCTCCTGGCTGCACTCCCCTGCTCATCCCAGAGGGTCAGCAGCCCCATTGCTCCGGGAACAATGCACAGCAGGCAGCCAGCAGAGGCAGGGGGTTTATTCAACAGCCAAGTGCAGGGATGGGGATAGCCACAACCCCCAACTGCCCAGGGGACAATGCTGGGGACAAACCGGAGGAGAGGGGAGCAGGGCCACGATGGGCAGAGGGACCCCAAGACCTGGGGGGGCAATGTAGAGGGGTGACAAGAGCCATGGGAAGGGCGAGTGTGGGAGATGTGGGATGGCCCGGGTGGGGGACAGGGACAGACACAACCAGTGCATCCTGCCAGGGAAGAGCTCTGGAGGTGAAGGAAGTAACATGTTCCCCAGGGCCATGGGAACAGGACGAGCAGGAACAGGTCTGGGGGAAGAGAAAAGGAAAAAGTGAAATACTCCACCAAGAGATTTGGGTAAAAACTTCCCAAGGGAGCAGTGGAGGAGGAGGGGTGGAGGCAGCATGGCAAGGGGTTTGGGAAACAGGCTGGGCAGGCAGTGTCGGGCACCTCCTGGGTGTGGAGCAGCCACCGGCTCCTGAAGTCCCTTCCAGCCTCATTTTCCACTCAGACCATTAACTACAAAGCTGTAGGATAGGAAAATGAGAGACTTAAGCAGCTGTTGCAAGATGAAAGCCTGATGTGGTGCTTGGAAAGCTTCTCCATCTGAGTGTCACGTTGGCACAGCTGCTCCTGGTTTGGACGTGGAGGTCTCCTGCACCTCAGAGTGCACTGGGTTAACTGCTGGGGAGGATGAGGATGAGGGACTGCAGAATGTGGCAATGGGGACCCACCTTCAACAGTCCCCAGGCAAAAATCATGGGGGTCTGGGGTGGGGAAGATGAAGAAGGACCCAGATTTTGACCCTGAGGGCTGAGAGGTGGACATGGCGGGGAGAAGACGCCCCGGACAGGAGATGGCCCTGAACAGCCAGGTGGGTCTGTGAGATGTCACGGCGAGGGCCGAGGTGTCTGGGACAGTACCTGCATGTCAGAGGTAATGGTGGTGCTCAGGAGACCCTGGTGAAACCAGGAGACCCTCCCCACGCTGAGGAGCAGGCAAGGTCCCCAGGGCCCAGACCGCAGGGGGAAGGAGCTGGGGAAGGGAATGGGGACGCTCCCCAAAAACGCTGTCACCCCCAAGCAGCTGCCCTGCTCTGGGAGGGGGTTGCTGGGCTGGGTTTTACAAGGGGCCAAGTGCTCACCACCCCCCTCCCCAAAGCCACCTCGGCTCTCAGTCCTCCTCGAGGGAGGGCACGGGGCATTTCTGATAGACGTAGACCACTCCGGAGATGTAGCCGGTGCCCTGGGTGCTCTCCTCCTCGGAGGTGGCCCTCTCCCAGCGCTCCACCTCCTGGGCCAGGACCTTCTGCCAGGCTCCCTGCCTCTCCAGCCTCTCCAGCACTGCCTCTAGCTCCGCCTTGTACCGCAGGTTTGAGGGGTTGCTCCTTGTAGTCAGGCAGAGGAAGCCTCCTGCCGGGAGAGGGGACGGGGTGACATCGATGCCGGGTGTCCCGCACTGGGGATGGCATCCCCTTGGAAAGAGAGGGGCAAGGGGAGCCAGTGAGACCCTGCTGGGCGTCAATCCAGCAGGCCAGCGGGCAAGGGACGGGCAAGACATCACACCCGAGCAGAGGCTGTCATGCATCAGGAGTGCCACTGCCACCTCCTGCCGTGTCCCCCTGCCTGAACTCTGCTGGCAGGCAGGGCCAGGGACCTGGGTGCCATTGCACGTCCCTGCCTGTACCTGGCAGCAGGGACGAGGCCACGTCCTGGCTGTGCCACAGGGCCAGTGCCTAGCCGGGGACCCACGTCCGCTGGGACCCGGTGCCCCCATCCCGCCACCCCGGGGGTCCCGGCGGGGAGCGGGCAGCGGGGGACCCCCCCTCACCCGGCGTGGTGACACGGAGCAGCTCTGGCACGGCTGCGCTCGGCACCTGCCCCTCGCCCAAGGCCCCCACCACGGTCACGGCGTCGTAGTGCTCTGCGGGGACACGCGTGGCATCACCGGGGGGGCCCTGCGGGGCGGCATCTCCCCGCCCCGCCGGTGCCGGCCCGTTACCTGCGGGCGCGGGCAGGGGCTCCCGG
This sequence comes from Scopus umbretta, assembly GCA_013400535.1. NCBI lineage: Eukaryota > Metazoa > Chordata > Aves > Pelecaniformes > Scopidae > Scopus > Scopus umbretta. The sequence goes on from VZTL01074334.1 coordinate 108,734, forward strand.
CCCAGGACGCACCGCCGCAGCTGCTGGTAGAGGCCGGTGCTCCGCGCCCGCTCCAGCATCCCCGCGCTGCCGTCCACGCCGTGCAGGCAGCGGAAGCCGCGGCGGTGGAGCTGTGGGGGCGGACGGACAGACGGACACGCGGCGCCGTTAGCGCCGCGCCCCGCCCC
>VZTL01074334.1:109120-171322 GCA_013400535.1 Scopus umbretta
CCGGATACGCCCCCCAGCGTTCTATTGGCTCTACGCACACGCCCCGGATACGCCCCCCAGCGCCCCATTGGCCGCCGGACTTGCGCCGCCACCGCCTCCCTCCCGCTCCGTTAGGGGGAACGGGCGCTACCAACTGCGTCGGGAAGGGGGGGGGGAGAGGACCTAGTGGGTTGGGTGTGACCAAGTGCCCCAAGGGGCCACAAAGTGTCCCGAGGGGGTGGCACCGGGTGCCCCGGGTGGCTGACCAAGTGTGCTGGGTGGGGTGTCACCAAGTGACCGCGGGGGGATCAACACCAAGTGCCCTAAGGTGCACCAAGTGCCCTGAGAGGGGGACCAAGTGTCCTAGCAGGGTGACACCAAGTGCCCTGCTGGGGTGACCAACTATCCAGGGATGGTGACATCAAGTGCCCCGGGGGGTGAAACCAAATGCCCATGGGGGTGACATCAAGTGCCCTGGGAGAGCAGGCACCAAATGTCCCAGGGCCACCGCTCTCTCCCTGCAGTATCCCTGTCCCACCCCACTACTGCTGAAGATCTGTCCCTTGTGGCAGTCAGTCCTCCCACATGTCACTGATGTCCCAGGAACCGTGACTCTGCTCCGTGGATGGTCACCTCCTGCGCAGCCACTTGTCCCAGCCCCACATGTCCCTGATGCTGCACTGTTACCTCCATGCCTGCATCCACATCTTCTTCTGCCACTTGGACCCACCACCCAGTGGTGAGCAAGTGGTGACCATGTTCCTCTGCCATCACCAGAACCCATCCTGTCCCACCACGTGTAAAGCTGACATCCTAATGCTGAGCAGGTCTCCCAGCCCCCTGGGAAGAGAGTACCCGCCACCAGGGCAGGTCCTTCACGCCCTGATGTGTCCACCCATCTCCAGCTTCCCAAACATTCCCATGGGTGGTCATTCTGCACTGCCCCTTGCTCATGGACAAGGTGTGTAGTGGCAGGCAGAGCTTGGGGATAGAGGGCAGGAGCATGGCTGTGAAGGAGATAGAACATCTTGGCTATATGAAGTTTGGGTTTTGCTTACAGGAAGACAAGAAACATCACTGAATGCCAACACAATACACAAGGAGGTGATAAAATGCCTTCTCCCTTGATCCAGGTGCCCAGCATTTGTAATGCACCATATCCAGCAGATTAACGAGAGACATTCGTTAGCTCTTGGGTAGACAGAACCCCAGCTGGAGGTGCTCGCCATGGGAGGTCGCACGCTCGTTGCTCGGTGAGTCTCTGCCGCCTTGGGAGTGACTCTTCTGCTAAACCAACCTTTGATGTTTGTGGTGGAGGACGTGGGACAAGCTCCGGCTTGTGGGACCACCCTCAACTGTTGTGACCCATCACTTGGCTTCTGGCTTTTTCCAGGAGCGAACCAGACCAGTCCAGCTGCTAATGAACGATGCAGAGAAACTGAGGGCGCCCTGAAGGAGCAGGTGGCTGCCCCAGGGCCGCGCTGGGGGCCCTCGTGGCCTCCCGCTCGGCAGCCCGGGCGGCCCGATGAAGCCCCTGCGTTGTCCCTGCCGTCCTCCCGGCCACCGCTCCCGTGGTGGCTGCTTCGCCTCCGTCCGGCTGCTCCGGGAGCCCCGCAGGCACCGGCCCCCGGTCACGCGTGGGGGCCGGCCCTGCCGCTCGGCCGGGCAAGTGCCGGCCGGGGGCCTCGAGAGGGAGCCCTCCGCCCGCGCNCCCGGCACCGCGCGCGAGCGCCTTGTCCCCGGTGCGGCTGCCGGCCCGGGTCCGGCCCTGCTCCCCCCGCTCTGCCCCTCCTTCCCCGGCACCGCGGTCACCCGCCGACAGCTCCGTGGCCGGGCCCCTAACGGCTGCTTTCACGCTCCCAGCGCGGTTTCCGCCACTGATTGCGGCCTGACCTTCATTTACAGGACAAACCGGAGGCAGGGTACGCCGCCAGCATCCCCCGCCCCTGGCTCCGCTCTCCTTGGGGCTGCCACCGGGTCGTGCCTTCTCCGAGCCTCGGCCCGCACGGATCCAGTCCCAAATTAGCCAGTGCTTTCCCAAACGTTGCCTTCCTGGGGCTGGCTCGCTCCTCCGTGCTGCGCACAGCTGTGCAAACAGCTTCGCCCCACGTCACGGCAGCTTTGGGCTGGCTTGGACCCAGCGCCGGCCAGCCAGGGTTTGGACTGGACCCGGTGCCAACATCCCAGGCTGTCCCCCGAGGGTGCATGGCAGGATGGTGGGGACCTGCACAAGGGGTGGCAGTAGGTTGCGGCAGGCTGGGGCTTCCTTGTGGCCAGTGACAGTGCTGAGGCTGGAATTTGTCCTGGCACGTGGCCTGGCACTGGAGGGCTCCCATTCGGCACGTGCTGTCCTACTGCCAGGGTGCCGTTCCTTGAGGCGCTGTCCTTGTCCCCTGCTTGGTAGACAAGGGGTCTGGCTGTGACCTGGCTGTGCCGGCTGCGTGGGGCACATCACCCTGTCCTGCCGGGACCCTGGAGCTGGGGCTGGGCCAGCTCAGTGCAACCGCTGTGGTGGGGTGTCCCCATCACCCCTCAATGGGGAGGCTGGGGGGATGCACCTCCCTAGGGTAGGGGCTTGGCTGGCCACCTCAAGCTCACAGACCTCTGGCATGACCTCGCCTGCCTTCCCTTACCATGAGGGAGATGCAGGGGTGGGAGGGCAGCTTAGATCAGTCTCTTGCCCTTGAACCTGCCACTGAGCTGGGACAGGTGATGGGAAAGACCAGGTCTGAGCTGGGTTTGGATCCTCTGTGGAGCCAGGCATCTCCAGGCTGTACTCTTCCAGTTCTAGCCATGTCACCTGCTCCTAACCTGCCTACAGGTCCCACATCTGAGCTGGTCCCGGACCCCTGGGTAACACGTGGTGGCAATTGATGGCAGGTGGGCTTGCATTTCCAAAGACCAGTACAGGGCATCCCTGGCATGGCCTTGGCACTCAGGGTGGGACTAAAACTGTCCCCTGGACAAACTGATGCTGGAGGGAAGTCCCGAAGCCTCTCCATTGGGGTGGAGCTGTGGGATGCTTGGTGCCACGACTGTGCATACTCCAGAGGCTTGCTGGGCTGCCTATGCAGCTGTGCATGAGCCCATTGGCATCAGTTAGTGATGAGCAGATGGTCCCCAGCAAGAGCACAGAGGAAGGTGTGTGCACGAGGCTTATGCTTTTGTGGGCACCCTGACTGCTCCAGGTTTGAAATGATGTCCATCAGCACTCAGGTGAGAGCTTGGGGCTGGTGAGACCCTCGTGGTGGTTTGGGCCCAGGGACGGCAAAGGACCGCTGCAGTGGAGGGAGTGCAGTCACACACATGCTCCTGTGTCCTGGGCCATCAGCAGCCATGATGGCTGTGCTCATGGGGTGAGGGATGGGGTGTGCGCTGGAGATGCAGTGAGCATCCCTGTTAGCACCCTGTGCGTCCTGCTCCTCCTCCGAGCGGCTCCTGCCAGCATCATCTGCTGGGAGCTTACAGGAGCTGCAGGCACTCCAGCCTGAGCCCAGCCATGCCCCTGCCAGGGCTGCCTTGACACCCACATCCATGTCCAGTTTATGGAGCAATCAGACCCCTTCAGCTCATACTTTGCCAGTCCTCCCAGGTGCCTTCCCTCCACTTGCCCCACTCCAGCACCACAGCCTGGTGCATCGCCCTGCCCCAGAGGTGCTCTGCCCCACACACACCAGTGGGACAACAGCCCTGCAGGTCCTGGGTACCATGATGACTGGAAGACCCAGCCAGAGCAGCACGATGCTGCCTTCATCAGCAGCTGAGAGCCCAGCTTCTCTGCACAGCCTTCAGACATGATGAACAGGAAGGAAGGACGTTCTGCAGGGGCTGGGGTGTGCTGCATGGGCTGTGTGGGTTCCGTGGGTTGCATGGGTTGTGTGGGTGGCTCCATGATGCATGGGGTTTGCACATGCTTCTCTGGTCCCAAATATTGACACTCATGGGTACTCAGATCCTGGCACTTGGGTGTGTTCCAACCCCTAGGCCATGGGGTGGATGTGTTACCTGGGGTTGGCCAGGGGGACAGATGCTCGATGGTGCCAGCTGGGGACTTTGCAGATTCTGGCCCAGGGGACCATGGTGATGGATCACAGTCTCGGTGACTGTCACCAAAGGGTGTCAGGGTCAATGGCTGCATGTTTCATCTCTGTACCCTCTCCCTTCTCCACCTCCTTGGTGGTGCGGGGAGGATGCCAGAGCCAGGGAATGCCCTCAGGGCACCCCAAGGCAGGCATGGCTCTGGGAAGGGACCCCTGATGGCTGCCTGAGCTCTCTGCTGCACATCCTGTGGAGCACTTGAGCCCCACACGATTGTAGAACTTGTCCTGCTGAAGTGTGGTGCTCTGTGGTTTGCTCCATCATGCAGAGTTGGGCCACAAGCAGGGCAGGGCAGGAAAACCCCATGGGGTGCCAGCCAGGTGGGATCTGGAGAGCCCCTGTGGGGAGGCAAAGGCAGGAGGGTGCATCTCCCTGTGGCTGAGGAGGCAGCAGGATGGACGGGGTGGTTGGTGGGGTGTCACACATCAGCGCTGCTGTGGGCTGGGACAGCTCCATGCTTGCATGCTTGGAGGACGCAGTATTTTCCTTTCCCAGCGTCCAAATGTGGATGGAGTCCACCGGCCCCTGAACTGTCCAGTCCTTCCTTAAAACCCAGCCCTCTGGTGTCCAGGGACAAGTGGATTTTGCCCCCTAACACACACCACTCATCACCACGAGTCCCCTCATATTGCTGGGCTCCTGCCCGACTTCTCAGTTCATAAATCCAAGCATTGCTGTGATTGATGGCAGTCAGGGCTGCTGTCACCAAACCATCCGCACCAGCCCCTAACGCCCCCATGGCTCTGGACCAGGTAGCAAGAAGAGGCTCAGATATAAATCAGCACAGCACGGCACAGAGCTGGCTGGAGATCAGACCGGCGGAGCAGGCAGGCAGACTGCGGGAGCAGCTCACATAGCTGATTCATGACTGCTCGCATGGCTGGGAAGGGTTGTCCTCCCGCCAGCGAGCCGCACTGCGCACGCCACACGCAGCCCCTGGGGACCTGATGTGGTCCCCGGCTGTGGCCTGACACCCTGCAGGGCTCTGACCACAGCTGCTCCCCAGGGCCTACATGCAGAAGGACTTCCCTGCCATGCTGAGCACATCCCCAGGCCATGGCACTCCCACATCAGCCCCAGCCTCTGTACGTGTGTCACCTGCATCCCATCCTACCTGCAACCACAAGGCGTGGTGATCCCAGCCCTTCTGCACCCCCAGTGTGCAGTGCTCCCACCCCTCCTACATCCCCAATGCGTGGTGCTGTAGCTCTCGATGGAGCACCCGCTGCCTGGCTCAACTTCCTCCTCACCACTGAGTAGCCCTTACACAGACCATGTCCACAGGCCCACGCCATGGACCTCACTCCCACGCCTGTCCCCGCTGCACTTCCCCTCTCCCCACTTGCTCCCATTGGTATCTGCTCTCTCCCCCCGACCAGGGACTTCCACTTCCCACTGTGGCCACGTCCACCTTGAGAGCCTGCTCCCTCAGCTCAGCTCCCACCCACACCCATACAAAGCCTACCTGCTCTGTCACACCCCGTCACATACCGTACCTGTTTCCCCTCCCTCGCAGCCCTTCCTGCAGCCAGATACCCCACGCCACCACCTCCCTGCTCCCACGCCCACAGGCAGTGCCATCACATGGTGAACACCTTGGCAGACCTCAGCCTTGTGACTCAGTGTCCCTTGTAGGACAGCACCCTTGTGACTTGGCATCCCTCCCCAGGCACACCCCAGGAGCTCCCCGTTCCTGCCCCAAGACGCAGTGTGACTCGCTGATCACATCCCTGTGTAAATCCTGGCGCGTGTCCCTGGGACTCCAGGTAGGGCTGCAGACCACATCCTCATGTCTGGGTGCAAATCCCCCTAACCGCCTCCCCTGTCATCAGCCTGACTGCCCAGATTGCACCCATGACACTCAGCCCAGCTCCAAGCTCTCATCCCTGTGACTTCCCAGGGCAAATCCTGTCTTGTGTGCCCATGTATCTAGGGAAGTGACTGCCACCTCCTGGGAAGCATCAGGGACAGGGTGGATGAGATCCAGGGGCTGGAAGCTGGACTCAATAAACTTCAGCTCAAAGTGCAAACTTTCACTGGAACAGGAATTAATGAGCGGATTTGTGGCCATAAATAAACAAAGGATTTCTTGTAAGAGATGACTCAGTGCTTTCAGTGAGGCTGGGTGTAGCCCAAGCAGACAACATGGTGAGCCCTGGGTAGTCTAGACCTTGTCTTTTGAGGTGCATCTTGATGATCCTAAAGCATTTCTGGACATTTGGCGAGGTCAAGCCATCTAAACTCTATCTACACCGGGATTTAGGTGGCATTTGGATATCTGTACCTTAAAAAGCAATTTGTAATTCCCTCCACCAGCACCCAACTCTACAGATTTTCAGGAAGGAGAATGGGCTGCTGCACCCACTTGCCCCTATTTATTTTAACCTCAGGCTCTTGCGTTGTCTCCTAGAGCCCAGGCCTTCCTTTCACAGGGGCATCTGTGAGTCCCAGCTCTGCTGTAAGCCCAGCAGCTTGCCTTTGGTAGGAGAGACGGAGGATCCCTTGGTCGCTTCATCCCCTGCCCATCCTGCCCAATGAGGGTTGTGGGGTTCCCTTGGGGACTGGAGCCAAATAGGTCAAACCATTATTTTTTTCTTGAATTGAGCTGAACCTGCAGTGAGCTTTGCCAATTCCAACTGGAACCAAATCACGAGGTATGGACTGTATAACACATTCAGGAAAAGCATGCACAGAAGATAGAGAAAGAAGTGGTTCTGACTCTGGGTTGACCAGCATAGAGCAATGGGCTGAGAAGGTGACAACAGTTTGGGTGATGGTGACCATGGACTGAGAGTTCATCTGTCCTAGAGCTCGATCATATGTTCTCTTGTGGTTGAAATTATGTCAGCCAAGCACTCCTGGCTGTTGAGTCTTGCCCTCCCTTTGCCGGGGGATTTCAGCTTTGGATTTCCTGGCTTGAGCTGCTTGTCTGAATGTTCTCCAACCCATGTTGATCCAAATGACCTGGTTAGACAGTCTAGTGGTGGGTCTATCCTAACTCACAGTTGCAGCTGGAAGAGGATGTGCAATTAAAGTCTTGGGAACGGAAGGAGGGAGAGCAGCAAAATGAAGACTATTGACTGAGAACTCCTACGTAATAACTCCTGGGAAGCATGTGTGAGGGAGGATACCGCAGGGCAGCTGCCTGGTCCTTCAGAAACTACTTTAAGGGAGTAAGTTCAGAGACAAGCTAGGAATCTGGCAAAATGGAAATCTCTGCAATTATCTCAAGAACGAGGAGGAGGAGCCCAGACAGCGGAAACGACATTAAATCATTAGAGACAGGGTAACATGAGTGCATAGGCAGATGCAGCATGACCTGGTGGAGTTGGCTGATGTACTTTCAGGGGTCTACAGGGAAGGTGAAGGTGGTCCCAGTGGTCCTGGGGAAGTGTGACCTTGGCTGGCTCTGGGATGTCTGGTTGGTTAAAGGGTGTTTTGATAAACCCCATCTTTTCAAAAGCCTGATGGGCTTTTGTCTTATTGCACTTCGAACACTGGCTGAAGAAATCTCATCTGTGAATTTTCTTTGAGAACAAGTAAACTAGGAGCTCACGTGGGTTCAAAGGGTGAGTTCAGCTCAAGTTCGTGGAAGAAAAATCCACCAGGGATTATCACATAAAAAAACTCAGCTCTGCCTCAGGAGGTCCATGAACTGCAAACTGCTGTAAACTGGGAAAGTATTTGAGGATGCGTCACCCTGTGTGGGTCCTGTGCTTCTGCTCTTCTCTGCTGGCGGAAATGTACAGGGATGCACGGTGCCTTGGGGCACTGCACCCACATTTCAGTGGGGAATGCAGCGAACCTTCTTCTGCAGCAAGTGAAAAGGCAGGTGGAAAAAAGCACGTCTGATCCTTGACTGCAGGAAGACATTTGATGCTGTTTCCCACTGGTCAGCAGGGAGCATGAATCACCTGGAACTGTTATAACCTCTGTGCAAATGTGGTTCCCAAAGGGCAATCCTCAATGCCCCTGAATGAAGACCATGCACACTCTGCTGGTAGGACTGGGATTTGGGGCTAGAGATGGCAACAGTGAAGTACCAGTGTCAGAGGAACTGGCCTGATAGCCAGTCCTGTGCTGGGCTCGGTGAGCTGTGGGCAGCCCCCCCAATCCAGAAGCAGTGAACGGCTCTGTGACAGTGTCCTGGCTCCTGGCTGGGATGGGAGGAAGCACAAGCACTCTGCAGGTCCTGCTTTGGACCTCACTCCTATGGTCCCCATGGGCTGTGGAGGAGCCTGGTCCCTTCCTGGGCTGTGGGTCAGCAGGTAAACCAAGTGTTCGGGATGTGAGGGGGTGTCTGAGCCTGTCCCCAAGGTGGGAAGGTGACTGGGCTCTGTGCGCTGGCTTGCAGCTTGCTGGAGAGCCATGCTTCACTGATGGGTGGATGGAGCTCGATGCTTCACCTCAATCCACCCTATGCATGCGGCCTGCTAACCACCTGTTTCTGAAGCATTGGCCATATGTGGGGGTCCTCGCTGTGACCCATTGGTCCCCTGTCAGTCATGAGGATACACACAGTGCCCTGCATGCCTGCAAGCTGTGCTCAGCACAGATGCTCCGGGTGATGCCAGAACTTCTATGTTTCTTGGCCCCAGGTTCCTTGGCCATCTCGCCAGGTATGTAACTATCCCAGCTATTTCCTGCTGTACTGGAAAAAAAAAATAATACAATCATTCCCCCTTTTTGATATAAATACACACTGCAGCTGCCCAACCCCCTGGCTGGACAAGCAGCATTGCAGACGGATTGCGTCTTGCAGCAGCACAGCCAGCACCCCCGTGCCCTGCTTGTTCCCTTTGGCAAGGGGAGCAGAAGGGGCTGCCATGGTCATGGCCTGGTCCCAGCTCCCATCACAGCTGGAGTGATTTATGGTCTGCTTTCCTCCTCTTGACAAGCACATCCTGGGACGGTGTGCTTCTGCACTGAACAGAGAGAGGGGAGCTCGCAGCCATCTGGGGCAGACGGTGCCCTGTGGAGCTGCCCCATCCCCTTGCAGGGGCTTGCAGGCAGAGAAGGGCAGCCTCCTACCAGTCCTGGGAGCCTGGGGGTCAGTGGTGATGACAGACCCCCCTCCCCAGTGTATTTTCCCAGGGTCTAGTTTATGTTTTCTGTCCCATGATGAGAGCGCCAGGGGTCCGATGTCCCAGGATTACACCAAATAATTCCAAATTTTCAGCCTCTTTGCTGCCCTGTTCCCAGGCTGGTGTGATGGGTACTTCCCAGCCCAGAAACCTGCCCAGGCAGGGCAACCCACTGCTGAAGTGCAGCTCTCTGGGGGGGTCTCTCACTGCCAGGATGGATGTGACGGGCTGTGCAGGGGTGCACTTTGCTCCAGTACCTTTGCTATGTGGGTGCTGTGCTAGGGTGCAAGGCCGGTGGGCATGGATGTATGGCCCTGAATGGTGTCATAAGATCCTAAAAACACTGGTGCTGTACAGCTCAGGGCAATGCATCCACAGCAGATGCTCTGCTCCTCTTGGATCAAAGTCAGGGAGTGAATTTGCTATCCCTGGGCTTGTCCCTGATTGCCCTCTGCAAGGATGACTGATATTGCTGGGGGAATGGGTTAGTGATGGGACATGGCAACGGGACTGCAGTGGGGAGCAAGACCTGGAGACCTGATGGCCACTAGGCTTGCTGCTGTTTTGAGCTCTCTGGTGGGGCTTTGGGTGGGCGCAGCCCATTTCTCCATGGCCCTGTCAGACATCCTTGCTGAGGGCTGCATCCCTGGGTGCTTGAGGTCAGGGTGGAGCACAGGGTCTCTCCTCCATGTGCCTCCAGCTCCCAGCCTGCCAGCCCCCAGCTGCTTGCCCCTTGCTCCTGTTTGCTCCTTGCTGACAGAGGGGTCAGCGCCTTGGCTTTCCCCTGCTTGGACCTCAGCCTCCTGCTTGTACAGCAGGAGGAGCAGTGGTATGCAACCTAGAAGAAGGAATTGCCTCAGGTCACCCCCCCACCATGGCTAAAGCTGTGAAGCACCAGGGATGTGTCTTGCCAGGGCTCAGACTCCATGACCGAAGCCAGTTTTGCAAAAAAAATCCCAGCCATTAATTAAATAAGTGAGGTCCTGGGCAGCCCTGCCATGAAGGACAATGCTGGAAAAGTGTGTGGGATCTCAGACCCCTCTTTTCCCCACCTTGTGAGGGACCAGAGCCAGTGGGCATAGCCCCCAGGTGTGGATGGGGTGGGATGCTCACCTGGCCTCCAGGCTGACAGTGCTCTGCAGAGGTTGGATATCATAAGGACCCCCACGAAAGCATCCCTCGGTGCCACCAGCACCATCAGACTGTGGGCATGACTCTCCTGCTGAGGGTGAGCTCTCTGGGGCAGTGCCCAGCAGGCAGGGGCCGGTGCCCAGCAGGCAGGGACCGGTGCCCGAGGCTGTGTGCATGTGGTAGGTCTTTTGTTATTTTGTCTGCTCTTTTCCCGGCTGAGAGCAAGAAAGCCATGGTTTGAATTCCAGTTTCACTGTAATTATTCTGTTATCTCTCCACCAGGGTCTGGTTTCACTCATGCTTTGGGTTGCTGTCTGCTGTGAATGGATGTCTCCCTTAGCAAGGGCTGTTCCAAAGCTTCCCCTGCCTCTGCCCCTTTCCACTTCCTATGCTGCCCTCACAGACCTTCACACTCCCTGAAGCCCCGAGCCCAAAGCCCCTGCAGCACAGGCAGGGCAAAGGCTCCCAGGAAGCATGGCACCTGCAAACCTGGACCTACCACGAGGGCAAGCACTCCCACCAGCCACCTGTCCCCTCACCAGGGCACAGGTCCATTTTGGCCAAGAGACTGGCTGGGGTGATGTAGCAGAACCATGGGAGTGAGGAGGATGAGGGGAGCAGCAGGGAAGGGGTGCCAGGGGCTGCACTGTTCCCTGCCCCGCACGCTCTGGGTACCCTCGGCTTGCTGGGATGCAGCAGGAGAACCAGAGGTGATGGGTACTGGTTGCAATATGGGGAATCGTCGTTAGAATTTTTCCTGATGGAAATTTTTTTCCCCTTTGAGGGTGGTCAAACATGGGAACGACAGCCCAGAGAGGTGGTGGGACGTCTGCTTTTGGAGATGCTCAGAACTTGGCTGAACATGGCCCCAGCCAACGTTATGCTGTTGGACTTGCTGAGCTGGGTAGGGGTGGGGCTGGTCTAGATGCCTCCACAGGACCTTTCCAACCTCAGTTGCTGATTTATTTTCTAACGGTGGACAGGGACACTTCCCCAGTGAGGTGACAGTCACTCCTGAGGGTCTCAAGGCACTGAAAGATGGCACCACCAGGAGTTGTCAGAGAAGGGACAAACCACAAAGGAGATTTGCAGAAAAGGAGTGGAGAAGATGCAGGATGGGGGCTGCTCCCCAAGTGTGTCCTGGGACCCTGACCTCATTACTGAGCCCTGGGCTGTTCATTGCAGCCTCTGGTTAAAACTGATTTTCCAGCATACTTCTCTGGGATGTGACACTCCTCCTGGCTCCAGCACCCAACCCAACACCAGGCTGGTCCTGACCCACCAGTACTGCTGTGTTGATGGAGCTGCATGTCTTCTCCCCCAGGTACCAGAGGTGGTTGTGATGGGCTGCTCCCGGACACAGTGCCTCTGAGCACAAGCCTGCATCCTGGGGATGGTCCTGCTGTCCCATCATGGTGTAAAATTGTCTTCCCTCACTGTCATCTCCAGCTCTCAGGGCCACTCTCCACAGTTCAGTTTCCCAGACTCTTCAGAGGATGTCCCCCATGGACCAGCTGTCAGATCCTGGGGTTCAATGGCTTTGCTTTGCTGACCTCACGTCTCTCTGTGCAACAGCAGTCCAGCCTCTCTGGTCCCAGTGTCCCTGGGGTTCAGGAACGGACCCTGCACCCCTTCCTAGGACAGTTGGTGACCACGTAAACCAGTACACATCTCTGTGCGCCCCGGGAGTTCCCAGGCATTGCTCCATACACTGGGCCAAAGCTGGTGTGACACTGCTAGGGACACTGAGATGTGTGTGGGTGCTCGTCTTTAGGACCATCAGACCAGGCACTGAACCAAAATCCTGCTCTAATTGGCCTTATCCAGTAATTCTTCCTGACAAAACAATTAAGTTTCTCAGGCAAGAGATGTTCTTTGCAAAGGGTCCGTGCCAGATGCTTTTGCTTTTTTTATCTGTGGTATTTAAGGATCTTTTCCTAATAGTCACTCATTATTTTATGAGGCACAGACCAGTTCTGCCTGCCTTTTTGAAGCTTAGTATCACACTCATGTTCGTTTGTTGTCTCAGGGCTTCCCTAGCTCTACATGAGGGTTTTTTTTTTTTATTTTACATAAACATTCTTGATTTCTAAAGGGTTGGGCCCTGTGAGACAGGGCAGGGAGTGGGATCGGCTCCAGCCCTCCCAAGCCTGCTGAGGCTGTGTGTACTGCAGCAGGATTGAGGTCAAAGCTGGAAAAACTTGCAAGACCAGATCACAGAGAAGGCCCCTGACCTGCGGGAGCTTAGCTTGGAGGCTGGCCTGTCAAGGGGATGGTGGCATGTGGAAAACATGAGCTGGGGGTGGCTGCAGTCGGTGTGTGTGGGCTAGCAGTGCCACATCCTTGCCCACCTCTGGAAACCATAAGGCGACAGCGCTGCTGATGGGCTGATGGTCCTCTGTCTCCTCACCTGGGACTTTTACAACTCCAGTCTGTTACTTGTCTTCCTGACGTCGACTTTTAGTGGCTTCAGTTCACCCTTTGGAGCAGCCAGTCCTTTGTTTTTCCAGCCTGGGTGCCCGCTGAGGCTGCATGAAGATGTGTTAGCATCTTGATGAGCTGCTAATCGGAGTGCTGCCAACACCTTCCCTTCCCATGGCCCTTCTCCCAGCAGTGTTTGCACTCCATCCCCATGCACACCCCATTCGTACTGGTCTCATGCTGCTATTCCTGATCCTGGGAAAGGGAGGATGCAGCTTTGGGATGGCACCCCAGAAGGGTGCAGCCCTGGTACCTTCGGGGAATGGCACCCCAGGAAGGGATGCAAAGGTTTGCATCTCTTGGAAGTGGAGTGTTACCAGAGCAAAACAGAGCATCTGGATGGGATGTGGTGTAGGGTGAGGTCAGATGGGGTTTGGGGTGAATCTGTGCTCTCTGTGGGGTGTCTGGGAGCTCACGCTGGATATATGCCCCGGTCTGCATAGTCTCTAACATCTTGCCCAGTGACTCCAGCACTGCTGGCTGCTCGTTGAAGAGGATCTGGGTTGGGATGGGTGCTGTTTGACCAATGATGTCCAAGTTTCTTGGCCTTTGCTGGAGCCAGGAAGGGTGTGGGGGGCTGGGGAGGGGAGGGACTGTGGGCTGGGAGGATGATGAGGGAGAGCGCAGCTGGTATGCAAGGTGTGGACTCAACACAAGCATCCTGATGCAGCAGCCACACAGCAGGTTCTAGACCTCTCATGCCACCAATGCTTTCCCCTGGTCAGGGGGCAAACATCTCTGGGAGAAGGGATGATGGCATCCCTCCTTGATGCACATCCATCACTCTTAGCCTAGGGGCTGTGCTGGAGGGAAAGAAAACCCAAGTGGCCATGTTTGTGGCAGGTGCTCCCGTGGCTCGGGATGACCTTTCCCAGCGGGCTCCATCCCAGGGATTCAGTCACTCCACAAATCTCCCTTCCTCTGCGGTGCGGACCACAGAGAGGCAGCCCTGACTCAAGGCTGAGAGTGTCCAGCTGCGGACACTATCTCAGAGGAGGAGCCATGTGTGTGTATGCCAGCATTTCCAGGCGAGAGACAATCATGCTTTATTTCCCTGCCACATAGGAAAAATAATAATAAACATTCCTCAGGTTTGTTTTCAGGCTGCTTTGTGGAATAAATCTCAGACTGTTATTGTCTCCCTGGGCTCCCCGATCCCACAGAACTGCTTGTTCTCACTCCATGAGTCACCAACGCCTGCGCTGCCGCTGACAGCGCCTCTGAAACCCCACGTGGTGGCCCAGCAGCTGCTCCGTGTTGGATGTGCAGTGGACACCCAGAGCAGATCTACGCCGTACTCATGGGGAGCTCAGGTGGGCACCAGCATGTGTTGGGATCGATAAGTCCCCCCTGAACATCTCTGTCAGCTACCAGCAGCAGCCTGGACAGCCCTTGCCACCTCATCCTCTGGACCGGGGTCTTCCTTCCACAGTCCTGAGTCTGACAGCTTGACATGCTGCAGATCTTCAAGGTGAAGAGTCTGTCCCAGGGGACAAGGGTTCTCCTGGAGGAGACTGGCATTGTGCTGGAGCCAGCAACCTTTCCCATCCCTGCTGCCTGGGTGGGAAGGAGATCAAAGGGATGCTATGGCCTCTGTCCTTCCACCTGTGGGAACATCTGTCAGCAGTGCCCATTTTGGTGTGGTGGGATCTGGCGATCTCCCACATGATGCAGAAAGCTTGGCCTGATGTAGACATTCATGCTGGAGATGTGGCTCCACGGGGGAGGAGGTGACCATACTGCTGCGCTGGCTGATCCCCATGGAGGCATCCAGACACCATGGGAGATGTGTTGAGAGGGAATGTTCCATGCAACGTGCTTGGAGCCAGGTTTACACCACTGCTGATGGACCAGTCACATGTGCTGTTGGGTAACACGGAGGTGGGAGATAGCAGGCAGCACCTGATGGGCACCTCCTGGAGCAGTGGTTCTTTGTGTGACTAACAAGCACATCTCATCTCCAATGCCTAGCAAATTGTGCCCGGTACCCAACCACATAGAATCATAGAGTCATTAAGGTTGGAAAAGACCTCTGACATCATCTAGTCCAACCGTCAACCCTATACCACCATGGCTACTAAACCACATCTCGAAGTGCCACATCTACACGTTTTTTGAACACCTCCAGGGATGGGGACTCCACCACTTCTCTGGGCAGCCTGTTCCAATTTTCCAATGTTTCACTCTTTCAGTAAAGGAATTTTTCCTAATATCCAATCTAAACCTCCCCTGGTGCAACTTCAGGCCAGTTCCTCTTATCCTATCGCTAGTTATTTGGGAGAAGAGACCAACACCCTCCTCACTACACCCTCCTTCCAGGAAGTTGTAGAGAGCGATCAGGTCTCCCCTCAGCCTCCTCTTCTCCAAACTAAACAACACCAGTTCCCTCAGCTGCTCCTCATAAGGCTTGTTCTCCAGACCCTTCACCAGCTTCGTTGCCCTTCTCTGGACACGCTCCAGCATCTCAACGTCCTTCTTATAGTGAGGGGCCCAAAACTGAACACAGTATTCGAGATGCAGCCTCACCAGTGCCGAGTACAGGGGCACGATCACTTCCCTACNCTTTCATAAACCCATGCTGGCTGGGCCTGATCCCCTGATTGTACTGAACGTGCCCATTGAGCGCACCCAAGATGAGGCGCTCCATAATCTTCCCTGGCACTGAAGTCACGCTGACAGGCCTGTAGTTCCCCAGATGCTCCTTCTGGCCCTTGTAGATGTGTGTCACATTGGCAAGCCTCCAGTCATCTGGGACCTGTGGAGACCTCAAAAACTTGGTATCCAAACCTTGACAACTTTCCTCCTGCAAGTGGTCCCACAACCTGGGAGATCAAGGAGACCCTGTGAGGTTGGTGTGGACTGTATGTGTGAGTGAGGGGGGCCTGGTGGGCACAGGACCCCTAGTCAGCTGCTGCTAGATGGTCTCCACTGTGAGTGACCTGCGCTGATGAGCTGAGCCCTTTGGCACAGGTTTGGGTCACCTGGATGTCAGAGCATGTCCCACGAGGTGGGACTGAGTAGAGGAGTCTCCAGGAGGTCTGTGTGTGCACATAGCTGGATGGCTGACCTCAGCTGCAGCATCGCTACACACATGTCCCAAAAATAGACAATTTTAGAAACATGAAGTCTCCTTATGCTATTGCCCAACACACAATACAAATATAGTGGCAGCAGTCAGTCTAGTGAAACTATTGCCAGAAATAGTGTGAGTTACAGCAAACAAACCGGCTCTTAGGAACGAAGGCGGCTGGGAGGGACTCAGTTCCCCGGGCTGCCAAAAACATGGCAAAGGACTAGTCCGAACTCAGGGTGTTTGCAGAGCTGTCCGTGGCGACTAATGAAAAGAAAAACCCCAAAGGTAAAGTAATTTACTGCCTCACAGGGAGGGAAAAATGGGATGAGGAATGAATGAAGCGCTGTTGCCAGGAGGGGTTGTTCAAGCACTGGAACAGCTGATAAAAAGGTTTGGTGAGTACTGTGACCCTGGGCACACAGCGGCTGAGGGGAGATGAACTGACTCAGCCCAGGGGCAGGAGAGAAACAGTGCCATTGATAGCTCTGGCATCTGCATGCAGCCCCACAGACAGCTGAGCCTCTTTAATTAGAGATGGGGTCGTTTCGGGAAAATGCGATTGCAGCTTACAGGAGAGGCTTATGGAGGGAAAGATCTCTTTCCCTGGAGATGCCTGGTAGAGTCTTAACGGATGTCTTGTGCAGCCAGCAATGTAACTTCTTGAGAGTTTCTAAAAATCACAGATAAGAGACAGTCATTATGGAAAGCTCTGGACACTGTCAGGGTAACGAGTGAGAGGGATCTGCTCTGCTAATGACAGGCTAATTGCTGGGCTTGGGCGCGGGGGATCTGTAGGCACCGGAGAGCGGTGTGGCTGCACTCGCCTTGGATGTCAATGAACAGAATGTTTATTTGGACATCTGAAAGGTCAATTTGCTAAAATGCAAAACAATTGCTGGCGTGACTGGCTGGGACTGTAAATTTAGAGTGGGAGGTGTTAGCAAAAACTGGGACTCATTCAAGGACATCCCAACAGTGCCCCAAAAGCCATGATTTCATAGACCAAAATAATTCTCCCAGGGAAGAAGCTGTCAGAGGCGGTTTGGACATGTAAACGTGGTGGCCTGCAGCTGGAGGAGGAGAACCACTCTGCTCTGAGTGATGCAGCAGGTGGGAACCAGTTGGAAGCCTGGCCAATGTCTGGGGTAGAGGGAAGGAAGCTGAATGAAGGCCAAAGTGTTTACTCTGTTTCACTGCCCAGAGAGGGCAGTTGTGCCTTTCCCTCTTCCTCATCCTCCTTCTTCTGCTTTGACCATGCATTTTGGAGGGGTGACTCATGCTGAGCAGCCAGAGTCAGATGATGAGAAGGCTAGTGGTGTGGAGCAGAGTGGCCAGAGATCTTGGTTGCATCTCCTAGGACTGCAGGACGATGGCAGCTGGTGAAGACCTGCTGCCAGAGAGGTGTGATCGGGCAAGGAGAGCAGTGGCTCAAACTCTTGTCCACTTTAAGAAAGACTCTGGCAGGCCTGCTGTGGACAGACACAGGGGCTGTCACTCCCATCGGTTGTTACTGAGCACCAAAACAGTGCAATTCAGTTTCTCAAGATCCCTGAAAATTTGACACAGCTCTGCTGCAGCCCAGGAGAAGGTTGTAGATGTGGCAATGAAATACCCAGGGTTAGCATTTCAAGCAGAGTCCTTACGGTCCATGGGATGCTCCCATCTGTCCTGCCACCTCTTGTGCAGAGCAGGCAGGAGACATCTCCTCCTACATGGAGAAGGTTTCCTATCAAGAGCCTAGGATGTGTGAAAACCCAAGGTCAAACCTATGGGCTGGAGAAGCTGGAACACTCCAGGGAGGATGGGGAAAAGGGAGGGCTGCAGAGACATAAAGAATTGCTGGTTAATGTGTGCAGGTGGTAGAAGGGGAAGCCAAAGAAATCAATGAGCTGTCGCCAGCTAATGGCAGTGAAAAGTCCTTGAAAATATAGAATCATAGTATGCTTTGGGTTGGAAGGGACCTTTAGAGGTCATCTAGCCCAACCCCCCCTGCAGTAAGCAGGGACATCTTTAATTAGATCAGTTTGCTCAGAGCCCCTTCCTACCTGGCCTTGAATGTTTCCAGGGATGGGGCCTCCACTACCTCTCTGGGCAACCTGTTCCAGTGTTTCACCACACTCCTTGTAAAACATGTCTTCCTTATATCCAGTCTAAATCTACCTTCCTTCAGTTTAAAACCATTACTCCTTGTCCTGTCACAACAGGCCCTGCTAAAAAGATTGTCCCCATCTTTCCTATAGGCCCCCTTTAAGTACTGAAAGGCTGCAATAAGGTTGCCCCGCAGCTTTCTCTTCGCCAGGCAGAACAAACTCAACTCACTCAGCCTGTCCTCATAGGAGAGGTGCTCCAGCCCTCGGATCATTTTTGTCGCCCTCTTCTGGACCCACTCCAACAGTTCCATGTCCTTGTGCTGAGGGCTCCAGAGCTGGATGCGGTATTCTAGGTGAGGTCTCACCAGAGCAGAGCAGAGCAGAGTAGAGGGGCAGAATCACCTCTCTTGACCTGCTGGCCACGTTTCTTTTGATGCAGCCCAGGATACGGTTGGCCTTCTGGGCAGCAAGTGCACATTGTTGGCTCATGTCCAGCTTTTCATCCATCAGCACCCCGAAGTCTTTCTCTGCAGGACTGCTCTCAATCCCTTCATCCCCCACCTGTATTGATACTGGGGGTTGCCCCGACCCAGGTGCAGGACCTTGCGCTTGGCCTTGTTGAACCTCATGAGGTTCACACAGGCTCACCTCTCCAGCTTGTCCAGGTCTCTTTGGATGACACCCCATCCTTTAGGACATCCCTATACATTTAGGACAACTAAACCAACCCCCAATGCTAGCCCTGCACAAAACAAACGGGGTCAAATTGTAACAAGCAAAACCATAAGTATTCAATAGATGACTCCAGCTTGTGCTGGGGTCAAAGCACAGAGACACGTTCAGTCCCGGGGGGGTTAAGAAATTAAGATCTGTAATGGAGGAGGCTGTGCAACCACAGACCAACAGGCCTGGTTAACTGACACCCTCGAGCTGGGAATGAGCTGCTGGAAGAGTCCCTGAAATGCTGACACTGATGTTGAACAAGTGTTGGAAATACAGGATGACACCAAAGGCTTGGAGACCTGCCAGGGGCTAGGGCTTGATGGCCCAGGGCAAGGGACGTGCAACCAGACATGGTATCCACTCATCATGGACCCCTGGTCCCACACACTGGGAAATGAACTGCAGGATGCAAGGCTTTATTTATCCCACTCACTCAGAGAAGCCTGGGAGCTGATGTGATCATTTTTATAGGTATTTGCACATAAACATGTTTCCTGGTGGGGGAGGCTTTTGGGAGCATTGACAAGTGCATGCTATGATCCACTGGCTGGAAACCTAATTTAGTAAGATTCAGCCTCGAAACAAGCTGCACTATTCCACTCCTCAAAGATCACCAGGCACTGGAGGAGATTTTTGGATGCTGGGAATATTCACCATTGCCTGGAGCTTTGGTGCTGCAGCACAATGTCTTCCTGCCAGCCAGGTTTGGGCCAGCTTGTAGGAGAAATTCTCCAGGTAACTTTTGCTGACAAACAAGCCACAGCACTGTCACATTGCTGAGAGCCACTCCAGGCTGTCCGTGCATGGAGGAGATTGCTAGAGCAGGATCAACTGCCTGCCCGTGTGCCCTTCCTCCCTGGTGAAGATGGACTGCCAAGAGGGGACAGAGAAGTTTGAATGGGGGGAAAAGGGCTTTACCCTTTGATAGAGGGTATCCAGCTAAGCAAACGGTCAGAGTGCTTGCAGGAGAGTGGGTCCGGGTCCAGGTCCAGCAGCAAAGAGCTGCTTGGACCATGGGCCACTGGCAGAGGACCATGAAACCAGATGGTGGTGGACACTTGAAATTATATAGGAGATGGATGAGACAGTGCAGAGAAATGGTGGACACTATGGGATAGAGATATAAGCCACCAAACATGATAATACAGACAAGCAGCAGACAATGCTGAGGGCAAAGGTACAGCTGGTGGTGCTGACACCCACCTGTGTGTCCACAAAAGGAGCTTGCCTAGTCTGAGAAATGGTGTCCCATCTGCCTGCCATCACCCAGCAGAGGTGCCCAAAAATGGCACAGGCAGGATCAGGCACTGGGTGTGGCTCTTTTCCCAGAACACCCATCAAGATGCTTGCTGCCATGTTACCCATCTGCCTGGGGGCATCCTTGCTGTCCTACCCCTGCCCGCTCTCTCCTCCTCTGCTCCATCCTACAGCCTGATCTCAAAAAGCAAGGGAGGATTTGCTGATTCTGTGCGTCACCATGGCTGGGGCACAATTTACCTCCACCCTGCAGGTGCCCCTTCCTCCAGGAACTCTGGGGAAGGGGAGGGCTCCGGCCCGTCTCTCAAGAGCCTGTTTCAGTGCCAGAATAATACTAGGCATTTTGCCTTGTGCCATTTGCACAGCTCGTGCTTTGGCCAGTCCCCAGAGCTGCCCAGTGCTTTATTTCTGTGGCACTTGTTCTAAGGGCAGGACGGAGCGACAAAAATAGACGCTGAGAGAAGAGGCAGATGAGAAACCACATCCTGAAGTGGGGGATATGTGGTCAGAGAAGCACACCTGAGTCCTGTGAGGCACTGTTACAGGAAGCTCACAGCACTGGATTGCTAGCTGGCACCAAATTGCCCCAGCATTGCGGCAATGGGACCCATTCCCAGTCTCCCTTGGGGATGGAACCAGATGAGCTTAGACTGCCAGGGGATTGTACCAGCTGCTTCAAAGCTCTGCTCAGCTCCTGGGAAGATGTTCTGGCAGCACAGGAAGGGCTGGGAGTGAGACTGTGACTCTGCAGAGGTGTCTCCCTCCAGCTGAACTAGGTGGTGGTCCCAGGGGGCATGTGTTGGGGAAGGCCTCCTTTCCCCTAGCACTGTCCCGTGTTATGAAAGGGCTTCTGGGGTGCTGGAGTGGTGGCAGCATCCGTGCTGGCTCACCTGTGTGGACGCAGCCTCCTGCCGTGCCTGAGTCCCCAGCTGAGCGGGGCTGTGCTAGCCCTGACCTGCCGCTCGGCCTGGGATGGGAGCTGGGGTGGTCTCAGTGACCACCCCACTGAGACATCCCCGTGCAACTCCCTCAGGCTTGGGCCAGGTGGCTCCCACTGCTGGGCACCCTGCCCAGCTGGGCTGCTCTCAGCTCTGTCCCCTCAGCCTCCCCAGGGAGCCAGCTCCACAGCTCCCATCCATCCCCTTCCAGCCGCGGGGAGAAGTGTCCACTGCCCACTCTATCTCACTGTCTGGGAATTTCTCCTGAGACTTTGCCTGCATTTTGCTGTCCTTATTTGCACCTCTTTCGGCTCATTCATACCCTTGCATTGTCTCCTCTTCTCCTTGATGCATCTCCTTCCCTCTGCCGGCTGCCCTCAAGGCCCCTCTTGCTCTTGGACCTCTTTTGGTGGCCCTGGGGCTATTGTCCAGTACTGGTGAGAAGAACCATCACCTCTCCCTGCTGAGCCCCACCTCCAGGGCTGGTCTCTGAACCCACAGAGCTGCCTCCACCGCCAGCCAATTCATCTGTGCCTTGCTGCAAGCTGGCCACTGGGTCCCCCACCCTAGTGGCTCATGCCTGGCCTGGCCCTGATCATAGCCACTGGTTTTGAGGCTACTTTTTGCTTTTAATCTGTTTTTGAGCTAAGGCTGGAGCCAGCTCAGTACCTGCACTTTCAGGGTAGGTGCAGCCTGCACGTGTTTGCCTGTTTCTCATCCCTCCCTGCAGCTCCAGGGTAATGCAGTGCATCTGGATTCCTTGCATCCAGCCCCCATCTGATGTGCCACATCTGGATTCCTTGCATACAATCCCTGTCTAACAGGCTGTGTCCGGCTTCCCAGCATGTGATTCCTAGATAACAAGTCACTCGTGGATTTCCTACATGTGATTCTTGGATAAGGTGCCATATCTGGATTCCTTACATTCAATTCCTGGACAATATGGCACATATGCTCTCTGGCTAAGGCTGGGGCTGGAACAAGACTTTCTCTTTACAGTTTAAAGGATTTTTTTTTTTTTTTCTGGAGAAAATGAAGCTTTGACCTGAATTGCTGGCTGCCTCACAAAATCTCCCTTCTACCTCGGCGTTGACTGCTCTTGGCTGGGAGCCTGGCTTGAAAACAAAGATCCTATCTCCCCCCCACCCCCTGGGCTTTGGGACTGCTGGCGGTGGACACACCACCCCTCGCCAATCACTGCTTACAATAATATTTTTCTCTAGGACTGAGCTTGGAATAACTTTGTTTTGACATAATCTGAACTAATGTCTCCCCGGCAATGACAGTAAACACTCAACAATAAGTCGCAGCACAGCCCTGAAGCTCTGCAGAAGAGGCTCCAGTGGCTGGACATGAGGAAGAGGGTACGGGGCACAGCTACAGGGAAGGACCTGGTGATGGCAGGGTGCACTGTAGCCCCAGAGGTCCGCTTTGCACCCTTTCCCCTCCAGCCACATCCCTCATCCGCTCCCAGGGGGTGATGGAAAATGCAGCATGGGGCCATTGCTAATCAGTTCCTTGGGCACAAGGAGTTATTGTGTCTGCGGCAGTGGCAGCTCAATTTAAATGCTGTCACTGCACTATTAATGGTCCCGGAGCTCGCTGACTCAAGAGCTCAGCCTGGGACCTAGGAGCAATAACGTTTGTGCAGCCCAGAAAGAGCCGCTGAGCTTCAGTCTGTGTCTTGTGCTGGCCGTGCCCTGCTTTCTCCCAGTGCTGTCCCCATAAGCTGGTCTCCTCAGGATGCCTTGTGCTGGCACTGGCTGGTAATGCCATTGCACACCACATCAAGGCAAGATTCATCCCCTGGGAGGACCCCAGGAGGTTCTCACCTTCATAAGGTCAAAGAGCACCCAATGAAAAAGCTGCAAAAGGGCTTTGCAGCCACACAGCATCCCTTGGAGTCCAGCTCATTGCTGGACTCATTGGTCCAGCTTCAGTGGAGATGGTCATGGTGGGAGAAAGACAAGGGGCAGGGGCTGGCTCCTGTAGAGAGTGAGAAGATAAGGACAGGAGCACCTGAGAGGTCCCTGTAGAGAGGACATGTGGACAAGAAGTGGTTGGGACAGGTTCCTTGCCAGTATCCTCCTCCTGTCCCCATGTTAGCCAGCCCCTGAGGGCATGCTGTGCCCTGTGCTTCCTTTCAGGTGGCAACTGCTATCAAACCATGCCTTGAGCAGTAGCTGGACCTGGACCTGGACCTGGACATGGACCTCGACCTGGTGTTTAGCCCTGGGGTTGCACACAAGGCCGTGGAGAGCTGCCCATGTGCCTCTGAGCTCTCCATGTGCCTCAGAGCCTCCAGCTCCTCAGGACTAGGCAATGTCCCACTGGGATCTCTCTTCCCCCACGATGCTGATAAGCCAGTCTCCCATGGGATCTCTCAGGTAGCACTGGTCCCAAATTGATAGCTCTCTTAAGTCCATTCTGATTTGTTTGATGAGTCAGCAAAGTCTGTCCAAAGGCTAAAGCTACTAAAACGGTCTGCCTTCCTCCCTTGCCTGGAGATGTCTGTTTCCCTGCTGCTTCCCATCCATCCCACCTGCACCCCCATGTCTGATCACCCACTGAGATAGCGCAGGGTGAAAACCAGTCCTGATAGCAAACAGCTTCCTGCTGCTTCACCTCCTCTTCTCAGTTCCCGTTTTTGGTGTCACTAAGACACTGACAGTACTTCACAATAGTGTCCTTAATGCAGCAGAGGTCTGTGCATTGCAGGTGAGTGAGCTCTGCCCATCCACTGCTTCTCTCCTCCTCATTGGCCAAGGGCAATGTAGATCTGCTTCTATCTCCATGGTCAATGCCTGGCTGCAGTGCTGCTGCCTGCACATGAGGACCAAGGGTGTAATCCTCTTTCATCCCTCTTTTTTGTGAGCCAGACATCTCTCACTGTGGTCCTGATCTTCATGGCAGTGACTAGAGGCTCTGAGCTTCAAAGCAGTGCAGTGACTTCAAACCCCAGGGCTAAGGACACCTGAGAGTAGGTGACACCAAGTAGACCCATCCCTGTTTCAGCAGCAGTTGGGCTCTGTTGGGAAAGGCAGAGCTGCAGATGGGAAGTCCATCAGGGCAGGCAGGACTTCAGACTGCCAAAGGTGTCTTTCCTAATGATCCGCAGCCCCATCCCTGCTCCTTGCTGGGGACCACAGGGGTTTGTACAGGCACGGGAACTGGAGGATCATCCCTCCTGGGAACTCAGCACCATAGTGTGGTATTTGTAGCCCAGTCTTGAGCATCTCCTGAGGGATGTGAACTCCAGTGGTCTCCTTGGGTACAGCTAGAGCTGTTGGCTCCTTTGGTTATTCTGGAAGACCACAGGTTGCCCTTTTTTTTTTTTTTTAATGGATGAAACCAAATGCTTGATATTAAAGCAGGAAAAAGGAGCTGTGGAACAATAGCTGGGAGACTTCTGAAAGTCAATGGAGCAAGCCCTGGGAGGCTTGAAGATGGATGGATGTATCTGATGTGACTGGTGCCAAGGACAGTAAGAAAAGTCTGCCCTGTGCTGTATGCTTCATGCAAAGAAAGCAAAGAGTTCCTTGGGGAGGATGCAAAAGGGACAGGATGAGATATGAAGCTCATTTAATAGCTGCAGAACCATTAGCTGCTCCAAGTGGTCAGGGCAGACATCAGGGAGGTAAGAAGCAATGTCCCTGCTTTGCAGAAAGGAGCTCTTCAATGACGAAGTTGCACCAAATGGCTTGTCTGACTGCATGTTTCACAGAGGAGGAACAGGGGGCAGGTGGTGACTGTCTGGCCAGTCAGCACCAAGCAGGTGCTGAGGTACCTTTCCTCAAGGCAATGGTGGGCTCCCAGAAAAGCCTGGGACCTGTCTGGGTGGCCTTATTCATCTCTGTCTCCTTTTCTTTCCTTTTTGTCATGTTCCAGGAATCCTTTCATCCATGTGTTTGTTTTTCTTTCCCTCTCCTTGCAGATGCTTGGTAATTCTTTGAATTACATATCAGATGGGTTTGTGTATCCCTGTATCTGAGCTGTTCTATGGATTCCCCCCAGAGGAAAACAGGCACCTCTGGAGCATGTTGCACTCTGGCCTGAGGTCATGTCTAGCAGCAGCCTGGCAAACTCTTGCTGGAATGCTTGCTCTGAGCAGAGGGTAGGCAGTGAGCTCGAGAGGAGAGCAATGCTGCTTATGGGAGCGCTTTGTGAGGTGAGGAGAGGTGGCGGGCACTGATGGGAATAAACACTGTGGTGCAGAAAGGATAAGGCAGCAGCAGCTTGTGAATGCAAAGGTGCAGGGCCATGACGGAGCCATGGACAAGTCCAACAGCTCCTTTGCAAAAGTGAATTTGCAGATCTCCTTTCCCTGCATGCTTTGTGGAGCATCAGATGATGGCTGTGGGACACTGTCTTTTCTGCAGGCACATCTGCCCTCCGAGGCCAGCCTGGCCCAGGAGTGTCAGGACCTTCTCTGTCCATGGGTGAGTGCCAGGACACCACGTCCTGAGGGTCCCTCTTCCTTGGTGTCTTGGCCATGCTGGATGTTCTCCTTCAAAGTCTGAATGAAGGGATGCCCCAAAGTGAGAGTCTCATCCCTCAGAAAGCCATGGAGACACGAGCTCTCCAAACACTGTCCTTCGTGTGCCCCAAACCAGCCTTTTGATGCAGTGTGGGTCCTGTGTCATGCCCCAATCTTCATTTGCTTGGGTGTTCAAGTACAGCGGTGACCATGCAACACCTGAGCAGCTCAGGGACTGGGGTCCTCAGGATATGAAGCTGAGGAGTTCAGAACAAGATGCACAAGACAAACCATCAGCAGTTGGGAGTGCAATGCTGCTGAATGAATGCCATGTGATTCAGTGACAACTGCTGCCTGCACAGTCCTTCTGCCCTTCAGTGCAAGGCCTTGGGATGTCCATGAGCAGTGGAGTGGATGTAGGTTGGCAGTGTGGTGAGCTGGGAGGCTGGCAGGGGTGATGGAGATACTGGGGAGCACTTGGAGGACGTTGCTGTCAATGGTGAACCAGTGATCCCTACTCTGGCATGGTTAAACCTTGCTGTAGCTGAGCCAGTCCCTTGCCAAACTGCTGTCAGTGCCCCCAAAATGCTCTCTGCTTCCCAAGAAAGCTTATGGTCATACATGTTGGATGAATTTGGAGGCAAGGAAGCTGGGAGCAAACTGATGTAGAGACAGCTGCTAAATCCTCGGGTCCTGCTGGGTTGTGATGAAAGGGGCAAGACAGCGATATGCACAAATGTTTTAAGAAAACTGTGGGTGATATAGTCAAACCCAGGCCCCAGCACAGTCCCTGAGCTCTGCACCCTCAGGCATGGGTGAGTTCAAATCACTCAGTTTGCCTGGGGGGGCTCCTGTGGGCAGTGGCTGTGCTCACCAGTAGGGTTTGGGGAGGGGAACAGGGTCCACCTCAGCACAGGCAGGGATCCCTGTGCAGGTGCTTCCAGCCCTGCCTGTATGGGAGCTGCCTCACAGGATCCTCCATGGTTGGGGTTACCTGCCTTGGAGCAGCCTTGAGTGTTTCACAGGCAGGACCTGACATCTGAACAGACAAAGCAGATCCCCATATCTTTATGGTAATGGCATTATAGAGGGACAGGGGTCAGGCAGATCCTTTTCAAGTGCCCAGTCCTGGCCTACTGGGACAGAGGGAGTCTTCCTTGGGTCTGACAGGGCAGCCTTGGTGTATTGCACAAGAGCTTGGCCAGTGCAACCCAGTCCTCCTCTCAAATCCTGTCCTTCCCTCCCTCCCTCTTTCTCATGCCCCAGTTTAGCTCCCAAACCACAAGGGACTTTCCTTGCAGGCTGGTCCTGCATCATGCATCACCTGCACAAGGCAGGGACCCATCCTGCACATGCACACCCAGCAAAGTGTTTGGAGGACTTGGTCACTGTTAAATAGGAGAGTAACTCAGGTCCTGCCAAAGAGTTTCTGGTGAACCAGGGAGGACTCAAGGCTGTGCAGCCATGTGCTGGGGCTGGAAGGGTTGTCAGAGGAGGGGGAGCATCAGCAAGTGCAGAGAGCCAGGTGGCTGAGCATGATCCTGGAGGCCAATGGCAGCTGCAGTCACAGGTTTTCTGGAGGAGCCCCACAGGAATGACTTTGGAGAAGCCCATAGACGGACCTTGGGAGATATCTGCAGAATTCTGCATCTCTAGTTCAGAGAGCTGCAGTGAGGAAGCAAAGGGAGCCTCACTGTAATCCTGGCAAATGCTGGTGCAAGACAAGTTTTAGATACATATTTACTCTGAAGACTTCCGTCTTCAAGGACTTCCATATTCTTGGTGACAAAATATAGAGGTCCTCCTGCCTGTCACGCTGAGCAGACATCACTGTCCTAAATTGGCAACCAAGAGGGGCATAAGGACAGAGCTACTGGCCCTGTCACCCCCCATCACTCCCAGGGATGGGGCATGCTTCTTGGGGCTGACCAGAGGCAGCCAGGAGCAGCTCTGCAGCCACCTCCTTCCCCTGGCCACATGACAGCATGGGCAGAGCAGAATCCACTGCAGCAACTGGGGTCTCCCCCAGCACCCATGAAGCCCTTCTGCAGGCTGTGGCTGCCGCTCCTGCCTCCTCGAAGGAGCAGTGCGAGCGCAGCATCCAGGAGCCCGCCCCTGCCCAAGTGCAAAGGAGGCCTGAGGACATGGATGGGGAGGAGAGAGTGGAGGGAGGCAGCACAGAGGAACAATTGAAAAGAGGAAAAAGGAAATCCTCCTGGAGCTGTGAAAGTGTTTTCCCAGACTGTCTGGCCACTACGATGACCTCATTCTCATTCTCCAAGGTAATGTTAATTGGGCTGAGTGACTGGAGAACAGGACGTGCAGCCCTGCCAGCCCCACTGCCACGGTCACCAGCACAGCCCCTCATGCCCAGCAGCTCTCCCTAAAAACCTCACCTAGGCTGCCCTCCACGGGGACTCCGAGTCCCCGGGGCTCCTGCCAATGGTTGTTAATGAGGGTTAAAAAGCCACAGATTTCCATGAGTTCATCTCAACTGCTTATCCTGGAAAATCCCCTTTGCAAAATCTGGTGATGCATGCACAGATCTGGAGGGAGGGGGGAGCATCTGAGCGCTGTGCAGGCAGAGAGACTGTCTCCGATGTCTCCACTTACCCCCAGGCACTGACACCCTGGGGTGTGAGTGCCTCCATGATAGCAAGGCTTAAGGGAACATGGCACTGAGGAGCAGGAGACAGCAGCTGGAACTTGGGCTGCTGGGCTGGATGGGAGACTGCAGGATAGTTCATTACCGGTGATAAGGAGCTCATGGGGTGGACGTCCTGTTCCATGCACAACCTTTCCAAAGGGCTGTCTCCTGGTGGGTCAATATTTTAACTGAGATAATGGAGGTCTGAGTAACAGTTCTCCTCCCAGATCATCTACTCTAGAAAGATGTGGACACCAACAAAAGCTTTTCCCACATCCTTCCCTTGAGGAATTTTATGGGGAGGAAGAGAAACCAACAAGAGCTTCTCTCCTCCCACACATTTGCCTGATTTTAAAAAATCCTTAAAAGGTACCTCTTAAGATCACTAGCTGTCTGTCAAATTTGCCTGAATTTGCTTCACACATTAGGAAGGTATGAGGAACAGACACATGATTGCATAAGACTTGCTTCCTTGCAAAATCAAAACATGAAGTAAGTACTCGGGAGCTCTTTTATTTGGCAGAGAAATTAATATAACGAGACCCAATGGCTGGGAGTTAAAGCTAGACCTGCTCAGATGTGGACTAGCACATACTTCAACACTGACCATGACTGGAACTAATTGCAGAGGGCAGAGGTTGAATTCTCCTCAATATCATCACATGCAGACTGGCTGCCTTTCCAACAGAGGCTTTTAAGCCAAAAGATAGTTACTGGTCTCAATGGTCATAGGGCAACATTGTCAGCCTCTGATGTTCAAGTCATATTTATGGCCTCATGGCCATAAATTCAGTACATCTGAAAGACCACAAGCACAGTAACAGTGCCCTGCTGCTGGCTTCCACTCAATGATGCTCATCAGCCACCTGGTTGCCTCCAGGCAGTCAAGCAGTGGCCGTCTCGCATCTTCTGTGCTCTTTGCCTCCCCAGGCAAAATGTATGTATTTTTGAGGTGGGAAAATGTTCCTATGGGCTTTATATTCCTGTTAGAGAGGGCATGGTCAGAGCCAGGCTCCTGGGACATGGGCTGGAAGTAGGAGAAGAGTGAGTCTGTAGACCTGGACCTAGTTCTGAGAGACTGTGTCCCCCGTTGGATGAGCTCTTCCCTCATTGCTAAGCTGCAGGCACCACAGGAAAAGCCACAATATTTGTTAATATTTGCTAATATTTGTCTTCACCTCTGTGTTAGAGTTGCTCAGGGCAGGCTACCAGAGAGGGACCAAACCTCGGTGGTGATTTGTTTTCCTCTAGAAACCTGCGGTCATTCCTCTGGGTATCCATGGGCAGCAAGAGCTGGGTCAGGGTCTCATGAGGGCTGGACCTTTCTCATTGCATGGGGCTGCTGGAAGCTTCTGTCTGCAGACACAAGGACCCAGGATGAGGGTGGAAACAAAAACCACAAACCAAACCCACAATTAGGAGCGTGACTCAGCAGGAAAGGAGCCTGCCCTGTGGCTATACCATGTGTGCTTTCCTCTAGCCACCTGAAAAAATGGTGAGCGGGAGCCAGGAGAGCATGAGCTGCTGGAGCAGCAGCTTTCAAGGTCATGAGGGGGCTCAAGCAGCATCCGCAACAACCCACGGAGGGGACTGTTCAAGTGTGAGTGGCTCTCTGCTCCCAGGAGCTGAATGAGTGCAGACAGGCAGCTTTCACCTCCACATCCTTTAATTTCTTTTCTGCTACCCACTCCTCCGAGATCAGCCTTTTTTCACTGTTTGGCTTGCAAGAGTTAAAGGAACATCTTTTTACCATCAGCATTGCTCTAAAATGCCAAATGCCATGTATTTGTAGCTTTCTTTGAAGATAAGAGAGGGTTCCCCATGGTATTGAAGACTCTCGTCCTACCCCCACTGGGTGCCTTTATAATGGTTGCAGCACCATATTTGTCTATTCCAAACTGCAACAGGTCTTAATATCTTCTCCAATGCTGGCATGTCGCTATGGGATCTTAAATACCAGTAACAAGCAGGAAATGATAGTGGCATTTGTGGTGGAACCTCATCAACTTTCTCTCCAGGACACATAGCAGCAAGCAAAGCCAGGAAGTCCTCTTGGGAGACTCTGCCAGGCATGAGCCTTGTCTAGATTGCAGCTTTGGATTAGAGATCTGGCTTGCTGAAAGCAAGCTATGATACCACTGACAGCACTTGCAGTGCCTCTCACATCCATAGGAGTGGAGCTGGAAGAGATACTCGTATCATATCCAGGCAGAGCCACTGCACTTGATGGGCAACCAGAAGTTGATCTGCAGACTGTCTCATTCATTTGTTTCCATTTTTGTTCTCATGGGAGATACCTGTGTCTGCCAAAGTGGTCATAGCTCTCATCTGATCAATCCTAACTTTTCAAATAGTCGGGAGACATCTAGGTAGCCAGACACTTTGCTGTCCAAACCTTCAGTCTTCATCATTAGCTCTCACCTCCCCTGTGTCACTTTGCAACTCCTCCCTTATAGGACTGCTTAGAAAGTTTTGCTTGTCTTGAGTGCAATGAGGAAAAGATTTAAAGACAAATAACAGATGCCATCTGGTCTTAGTGCCCCCAAGACATGTTTTTATTGCAGGATGTCTTAACCATTTCTGTGACAATCTTTAGGTTTTGTTTTTTGGATATCTTCATAAGCATTCTTAATGTGGGCAACACTGTTGTCATGCCCAAATTATTCTCTGGAACTGGGTAGTCTCTTCCAAACCTGAAAAGCTGGGATCTGCTCCTGCTCACCTTCAACATATCTTTTTTTTGGTTGGTAGTGGAGAATGTTCTGTCCACAGGACTGGATTCTGCTGCAAGAATTTTATTTTTTTGACATTTGTCTTAGTTCTGTCATGAACATTTCAAGTTGTATGATTTCC
Source organism: Scopus umbretta (assembly GCA_013400535.1). Taxonomy (NCBI): domain Eukaryota; kingdom Metazoa; phylum Chordata; class Aves; order Pelecaniformes; family Scopidae; genus Scopus; species Scopus umbretta. The sequence goes on from VZTL01074334.1 coordinate 139,952, forward strand.
ACATATTTTTTATTTCCTACTAGTTTTGCTGTTATTCCCTTTGGAAATGGCTTTAAGTTGAGACTTCAAACCTCCTTTTTTTTCTGGATACTGCTGATTTTTCTTATGGGATGACTTTAGCTGATGAGTTATGACTTTATCTCTATTTTTCAAACTACTTGGGAAGCAGCTGATGTTAATTGTTAAGTCTTAGTGATGTCATGGGATTGCATTTGGAACAGAGCTTTCATTATGCTCTGTCTCAACTTAAATAGCAGATTCTAATAGCAAAATTTTGCTGTCTTCTTTGCTGTCCAAATTTGTTTGAAAAGTCTCTTGCAATACCGATGAGTCCATCTCTTCCTTAAAGATGTCACTGAAAGCGTTGTTATTAGGCATGAGAGTATTGACCTCTGCATCTGGTTTTGTGTTGTTTTGAGACATAACTTGAGATCCAGATTCTTTGCTAATAAAATCATCATCTCAGGCAGAATTTAGAGCTGGCATATTTTGTCCTAGTACTTATGTTTTAATTTTCTCTATTTCTGAAAAAACAAACCAGACCTGAATATGGTATTTCTTCTTTTTTCTTTTTTTTTTTTAGTTTATTTTTTAGTCTATTTGAGCCAATAACTTTACATGGGTCCAGCCCACGCTGTTACTCACCTCTTGCCTAATCTAGATCTTAACTAATTGAGAATAGACTTGCTTTTCCCTGATGAGCTACTGATGTTAATGACGTTTTATATTCCGGCACTGGGACACCACTCCCTCTCTCCCATTCCCTTGCCAGCTTGTTGGTGGGCAGAAGTGGGTCCTCCCTGGCTGGAGAAGGGCTGGTGCTCAGCAGATGCTCTGGAGGTGGTCCAGCTGCCGCAGCAGGCAGCACAGACTCCACCACATGCACAGGCAAGAGCCTCCCTGGAATAGTAGGTTGGTAGAAATTGGCCAGACTGGCATGGAGAAACCACATGGATCAAGCCTTTTTGCTCTAAAGCAGACAGCCGAGCCTTGGAGAGGGTGGGGGCAATGTCTTTTTCAAGTGGCCATGCTCTGCTCTGCTCTGTTCACTGGAGCTGAGCACTGGTGGTAGGGAGCAGGGTGCTGGTGGACTGGCTTTACTGGTGTCCTTTGGGCCAGCTGCTTGGTGGTGCCTGGTAGGGAAATGTGTCGGGGCACCACAGAGGCTTGGCTTATCTGTTCAAAATGCAGAACAGGCTGCTCTGGGCTTCCTTGGCAGCAAGGCCAGGAGAGGGGATAGATTTCACCTCTGGATCAGTGCCCCATTTCAATGTAACTGGTGCTTTTGCCTGTTTTACGCAGAAGTGGCACTGACAACAAGAGCTGACAGACTCCAGCCCACAGGAGGCCACCCAGGTATCATCTGCTCTGGGGGGCTGCATCCTCCCCTGGTTGGAAGCTGGTATAGGAGGACCCTGACTGGCTGGGGGTCTTGGCCAAAGGGAGAGGCAGGTAGCCTAAAGAGGGATAATGGGGTAGGAGGGCTGTGCTGGGGTTCTCCACTGGGCTGCTGGTGGACTTGTTAGGCAGGAGTCAGTCTGGGACATGTGTTCTTTGTGCTGGTGGTCCCACACACCCATGTGTCCCCTCACCATGGGGTGACCATCTCCAGGATATGCCCCAAAGCCTGCTGAGATCTTCCTGGCTCCTTGCTTGGGAGCATGCAGGAATCCCAGGCAAAGGACACAGGCTGCATGTGAGGAGGATCACAAGGTCCATAGGACAGCTGATACTAACACCCAGGTCCAACATGACAAGGGGAAGCAGGGCTGCTCTGGCTGACCCTTCCCAACCAGCCATGCCCATGCCCTGCTGCCACACTCCCTCCACAGTCTGCCTATATCCTTTGTTCCTGTCCATCCATCCTCTCTGTACCTCCAGGAGATCCCTGTGGGCAGCAAGGGGGTGTTGGCAGAGCAGCCCATCCATCCTTGATGTGAGGCAGCTGTATGGCACCTTACCCCAGCCCTGCTGCTCAGCTGGTTCCCGCAGCCCAGCCCTTGCATGCCATCCCAGTGCTGGGGACAAGGAATAAGATCCTCCAGGGATGGGGCAGGGGAGTGAGCAGCATGCCTTGGTGTGGCTGTAGGGGGGTGCAGTGGCACCCCTTCGCCCCAAGCCTGGCCTGCCTCCCAGCAGAGCGGCAGCACACGGCATGCACTCCGTGGGCAGCTGCCTGGACCTGCCTAAGTGGCTCCAGATGTGCTGGGCGGCCGGAGAGTCAGCTGTGCGCTGCTGCTGGGAGTCCTCGGACTGTCTGTGTCTAAGGGATGCTGCCAGCATGACCCTCCTCCCTCCTCTGACATGGCAGGAGGCTGGGGGCACAGCCCCTGGGGACCTCCTTGACCCCCAAGCGCTGCCAGTCTGCAGGGAGCCCCTTTGCACGGATGCAGGATGGACTGTGCCTCCCTCCAGATGTTTGCATGGCCCTTGACCCCCTGTTCCCTTGCAGCAGGGCCTGTCTGGGTCATACAAGGGGCTGGGGCTGGGCAGGCTCCAAGAACACCGGCTGTTTTTGTTGTCTGAATGAAGATGAGAGGTGGTGCAGTGCAGCAGCAGGCATGTCCTGGCTGGCAGCAGTGGCCTGAGCAGTCCCATCTGGCAGCAGGGAGCTGGACCCCGAGGGTGCCATGGGGAGGGCATCCCTCTGAGATGTGCTATAGTGAAATGCAAGGTGCTGGGACATGGCAGGAGGAGCAAACCAGCCTGTGGTCCAACCAGTGGATGGGAGCATGGAGAGCAGAAGGGCAGGAGCCCAGCTGCCAGGGCCACGCAGGGTGCAGCAGCAGCATGGGGCTGCCCTCTGCACTGCCTCCTGGTTTCCTGACCCACAGCTTCGGCACCAGCCAGCGTCATCCTGCTGGGAAGCCCCTGGAGCAAGTGCCAGCATGTTCTCACCATGGCTGCGGTCTCACTGCAGTGCCCTGTGGGTCTCAGACTGCCATCCCTCCCCAGCCCTGCTCTGCTTGGACCACACAAGCCATATGCAAGCCCTGGTGTCTCATCTGTCTGTGTCTAGGATGGTGGGGGAAACTGAGGCACACACCACCACTGTGATGGTGCCAGATCATTCCTTTGTCCGCGGAATGAGGAGCTGAGCATACCCAACTATTGGTGGACTAGTTGGCCATGGCAGCATGGTGCCAGGGTGGAGATGATCTTGGGGGCACGTTCAGAAGAGCCCAGGAGGAAGCCTTGGACTCTGGCATTGTAGACAGCCCAGGGACCACTGAGCTCCGGCCAAAGCCCCTTGCAGCTCCAAAACACAGGAGTCCTGTGAGCAGGTAGGGAGAATAGAACAAATGTGCAGGTGGTGCCCAAGCAGAATATGACTGCTCTGCTCTGCTATCTTCATGTCTGTCATGCACATGTGGCTCAGGAGGCCCAAGTGCTGGTGTTGCCCTGGCTCCCTGAGCAAGGCAAGTGCATCTGAGCCAGCCCAGGCTGCAGAGACCCCTTCCCTGCTTGGTGAGGACACCATGGTTCCTCCCCACCAGGGCTAGGCAGACTTGTGTCTATTCCCATCCTTCACCCTGTGGTGCTTCAAACCCTCCAGGTCAGACTGACTCCTCATGGCCCTCAGCATCGCTCAGCTGCTGCTGATCCTGGGATCCCAGCTGTGACCATGGCTCTCCTTGGGCAGCCCAGAGCCAGCCCCACGTCCTCACCCTCCACACCCTTTATTAAGTTCCTGCAGCCTTTCCCCCTTGCCTGCTTGGGCCCTCTGCCAGGTCAGACTGGGATGGAGAATGCGGTCCGCTGCCCGCAGCCCACCTGCCCGCTCTGCCCAGGCACCACCGGCTCCTGACTGCTCACCATTTCATCGTGAAACCTGCTGTCCACCCCAGCTTCTTCAGCAGCATGCAAGCCCACAGGGAATGGATGCCCCAGGCATGAGAGGGTCCAGGCATCTGGGCAATGCACAGCCATACTTATGCAACAAAGGAAATGCCTCCAAACAGTTTCCCCCAGAGGCATGATAAAAACCAATCCCTATGCTGGCTGCAATGCTGTGGCAGTGCTGTGCTGTCAGCACAGGAGTCCGGCTGGCACTGCCTGGGCACTGCCAGTGCTTCCTCCCCCTCGCAGATGCATGGAGGGGCAAAACCAGCCTGGCACAGGCTTTCCTGGGGGCAGGGGACGCACAGACCTAGCCTCTCTTCCTACTTGCTTCTGCCCCATGGGCACCTCCTAGACATCAATGGGCTTGGCACACTCCGAGTCCCAGTGACTAGTGTCAGGACAGGAGTGTGGCAATGTACTGGAGACCAAGCAGTCCCGTGCCCACACTGGGGACCCCTTGGCCTTTCCTCCTCCTTTCTGAAGCTCTTCTCCTTCCTCAGATAGCCCTGCAGCCTGTGCCCAAAGCCTTCCTGCCCTGCTCCAGCCCTTTCCTTTGCATCGGGGCTGTTCACCCATCCATGACAGGCAGAACCACGACCTTGACCCTCTCAATAAGCTTTCGGTGACTTTGGAGCAGCAGGGTTGGGCAATGGGATGAGGATGCTGTTATCTGCATGAGGGGACCCTGTGGGGACAGCAGCCTTGGCGACATGACTGCCTGGAAGAGGATGGGTCTTTCCAGGATTTCTGCTTTCCCAGGGACCCTAAAATGCCTATCAAGGGCTGTGCAGGAAGGTCTCCCTGCCCAGGAGTCACCCCGACTATCAGGAGTTGTTTCTGGATGAGAAATTGTCCAGCAGCGGCTGCCAGGGAGGATGGGATGGGCAGTGTTCATAGGAAGTGGAGCCAGCATGGGATGGGATGACCAAGTGTACCAGAAGGACCAAGCACTACTGGGCTACCTCCAGCCCCCTAAGATGCCCCTGTCATCAAGATGGGCTGAGACAAGAGCTGGTGCTAAAGGACACATTCCTGATGCTGGAGGAATGTGGGGAATGAGCAGCTGGAAAGGAGGGAAAATACTGTGTCAAGGCACTGCGGGATGTGTCTGGAGCCCGGGGATGGGGCAGTACAGAGTTTGGATCCCTGGCTGCTGCCAGAGTGGTGCTGCAAGGCAGTACCTGGAGAGCTGCTGCTGCCCTTGGACTTCTGCTTGTGGTTGCGGAAAATCCCAGTGGGAGAAACAGAGTGAGGCTTGACAGTGACTTCCACCAAACTGTTGTCAGATGGAGAGAATCACAAGTGAGTCTGAGGACCCAGATGCTCAGTTATAACGTGTCATGCAAAATAAACAGTTTTCAATGAAACAGTTTTCAGTAACTTTTTTCCCAACTGCTGATCAACACCCAAAGTACCCTCAAAAAAATGCACAAGATATGTGGTGAGAAACTAAACCTGGAGCCTCACAGGTCACTTTTTCCATGAGATGTGCCTCTAAACAGGCACAGCCCTAGGGAAGATGTGGTCTGTGCTGGCTGGGTTCACTGCACCTGGGGAAGATGCAGTCTGTGTTAGCTGGGTTCCCTGCACCTGGCTCTATCCTGGATTTTCCTTGTGGCTGCAGTGCTCCCATGACTGGAAAGGCCTCAGCCCACCCAGTTTTTTTCCCCCTCCTCCAAATCCCCCTTGGTGCTGGGGGCTGCCCCGCAACCTTGAACCCAGGGTCTTTGCTCTGCTGGGATGGCACAGAGCCACCCAGCCTGTGCTGTGCTCAGAGGGGTCCCGTGCTGCTTGCCAGAGGCTGTCTCTCACCCAGGCACAGCGCCTGTGGCAAGCCCCAGGCAGCTCTGTTAGCAGAGGAGGCTCCTATCCAGACGCAAAGTGCTTGCTCAAACCTCAGGTTACTCCAGGTCTCCTGCTACAGGGAGCTGGGAGAGGTGCCCAAGTCCTGGGGTTTATGTCTGTGCCACAAGCTGTGAGGCAGAAGCTCCAGCAATGGACTCTCCTTGCCTCTCAGCTCCACCATCCCCTGCAACCCACTAACCCTGCTTTGCAGCCCACAACACCAGCAGGACACAGCAGACGTGGCAGCAAGGTGTCCCTGTGTCTCCAACAGCACCAGGGCATGGGGAGGGATCTCCCCTGGCCATGACCTCCCTGTTAAGAACAAGGTGTCCCTCCGGAAGTTGCATGTCTTGAAATCTCCTGTCCCGGTGCCTTGGCAGCCTTGGCTTTGCTGTTATTTGTGTCTGGGCCCCTTATCTCACTGCCCCACGTAGCATGGTGCTGGCCCTGGTGTCCCCGGTGCCAAGGCCATGGGCTGATCACAGCCCCATGCCCAGCCCAGCACTGCTGCTCGGGGAGACAATTGGAGGAAGCTGTGTCCCTTGGGAAACCCTGAGATTTCTTCTGGAAGTGACAACTGCCAGGAGAGCTGGCAGGGGATGACGCTGCACGTGGGGACTGGCACAGTCCCAACCAGCACAGCAGGAGCTGTCCCCTCCCCTGCCCCATGTGCATCCCCCTGCCCAGACCCCCACACCTGCTGGGGGGGTTTCGACACGGTGGGCGGGTGGGTGCACGTACTGCAGGGCACACATGCACGCAGCCGGCGAGCACCCTGCACTCACTGCGGGGCTCCCACAGACCTCTGTGCACTGGTTTCACACAGCAATGGCAAAGCCACATGTGCACATCTGCACAGACATACCTGCTTGCACACAGCTGGCCGCAGCAGGACTGCATGCACATGCAAACATGACACAAGAAGATGGGGGCCATGCTTGTTAAGACAGATAGGAGTCATGCACATGTCTCAGAATGCAGATGCAAACTGGGGCTGGGCATGAGAGCAGCCAGGCAAACGTGCACCAATGGGACCATGTCCATACACACATATGTGCAGAGAACGAGGTGCAGCAGTGCGTGCACGTGTGCATGTGTGTGCTTACAGCCACGGATGTCCTGCTATGCCACCCAGTGCACTTGCCCCTGCGTAGACACGCAGCCCCAGCCCAGCGACCGTATGCTCTACCTGGGCACACTGTGGTGCTCAGAGGATGTGTCACGGTGATGCATCTCAACACCTTCTGCCAGTGCTCAGACTTGGAGAGCCCTCAAATCCCTGCCCAGGCTCTTTCCCACCCAGTAGTCCTCTCCACTGCCTCTAAAACCCAGGTGCTGTGGGGGTCCTAGCTCATCCTGCCTGTGCCTGGCAGTGCAGGCAGCCAGTTCCCATCGTGGGGTCTGCCTGCTTGGCAGTACACGGCGCAGCTGGCCATGCCTGCGCCACGCTGTCCAGGATGCTTGGAGAAGGCAGGGGGAGTTCAGCTGTGGAGGACAAGCTCCTTAAAAGGCTGGAGACGTGCAGGCGGCCGAGGCTTTCCCAGGCAGCCAGGAGTTCCTGGAAGTTGGCTCCCGGTGCCAGAGAGCAAGTCCTGGAGAGCTGCGCGGGTGAGCCTTCCTGAAAGGAGTCACCCTGTGCCAGATCTTGTCCTGCTGTGGGCTGCCCTGGAGGGGACAGCTGATCTCCTCATGCGCACCCCGCTCGCTCCTGTGGATGAGGGGTGTGTGCGCAGTCAGTGCCACGATCTCCGCCAAGAACTTGCCTCCCAAGGGAAACCAATCTCATGCCCAGGCTTTGCCCTCGCAGACCTGTGGCCAAGAACTGCCATCATCGCTGTACCCATCTCTGTCTCCAGCCTTGTGCCTCTTCTAGCCCCATTACCTGGCTGGGAGACTGTCCCAGGCATAGACTTGGGTACCTGCCAGCCAGGACATCCTGCGGCTTACAATGTCCCTTAGCTTGTAGCCCTGTACCTCCTTCTCACACCCTGCACCCTCTTGGGCTCCCAGCAACAAGGTGGATCCTCACAACTTTCCTTCTGAGTGGGATAAAGGTAGCTGTTTTAGTCTCCCCATGACTTGGGAGCAGTCCAGCTTGTCTCAGCCCCACCACGTGCTTGGGATGTCCAGTGTGGATCCTCCAGGAGGCTGTCCCATGGGCCAGTGACACCTCCAGTCCCACACGGACACTTCAAAGGTGCCTATTCCCCATCTGAGACATCCCTTGGCAATGGCCAAGGTCTTGTTTCCTTGGAGGCTCTGATGAAACCCCAACCATCAAGGTCCCTCCAGTGAGCCAAGGCCATGCAGTACTTCTGTCCCCTCCTCTGAGTGGTCCAGATCCACCTCTCCCCAGCATCAGCAACCAGTCCACCACGTGCCTGGACAGGAGATATTAATGAGACAGTGGGCAGCGTCTCCTGTTCTCCTGAAGCCTGCTGACCCACTGTATTCCTTGCTGTGCCTCTTGTTCATCAGGGATGCTGATAGCCTGGCCCCACAAAAGCATTGTAAGGAGCTCTGCTGGCTGCTGTGCCTGGCCCTTCAGCACACCCTGTCCTTTTCCTTATAGCCCAAATGATCCCGTGTCACCCTCTTTGTCCTCCAGCCTTCCTCATAATTACCTCTTGTCTAAAAAAAAAACCCAAACCCAAAAATGAGCTTTATTTTTTTTTTAAAGATGCCAAGTCAATCTGGTACAGTCTATCCCTGATAAACAGCCCTCCCTTGGGGCCTCTTAGGATCAGAAATAGCACAGGGACTGGACCTGCTCAGAGCAAACATTCCTCCCTGCACACGCATGTCTGCTTCCCCTGGCCGCTGGCAGCCTGCTCGTCCCCCAGAAGCCGTGGGGCCTCGGGGACCAGTGACAGCTTCCTACACGTCCTGGTGGCTGCGGGGGAGGGGGAGCTCTCCACCTCCAGGCAGATGTGCCTCCTCCCCACAGCATCCCCCCCCAACCTTCCCTGCAGCACAGCTTGGCCGAGCTCACTGTTTCTGCAGGGAAAATATTCCAGTGTGCCACTGAGTCATGATGATCCCCAAGGGGCAGCCAGTAAAGCCCCGTTGATCCATGCCACGCTGACCCAGCCTTTGCTGACGGCTGGTATGTGTTGCTAATTGCCCTGGCTACCTGCCGGGGTAGCGGGCACTGCTGGAGTCAGGTGGACCCGAGGTGGTCCCATTCACTCCCAGGGGAGCAAAGCACAACCCCTTGGGTGCCCCCCTGCCCTCTGGCCCACAGGGCTCTCTGCTCCAAGGAGAGATGCTGGGTCTTTCCCAGAGCCCAGGAACCTCCTCTGCCCTCGATGCTGGGCCAGTTCCCTTGCTGGGACTGCTCTCAGGGCACCAGGACCTACCCAGTACTCCCAAGAGGGGTTGGCTGTTTCCAGCCCTTGCAGCACTGTTGGGTGAAAAGCTGTTGTATTTCACACAACAGACATTGCTCTCTGAATCCTTGTCCTGCTAGTCCTTCCAAAGGTTTTCTATGATCTCTGTCCCCTTTGCCGTGTGAGGGTTTCAGCACTGACAGCTGACCACGGTGAGCTGTCCCTTCCTGGCTCCCTGCTGGGACACTGGCTCCTGCCCTCCCTCCTGTACCTGGGACCTTCCTTCCTTGTCACTCTCTGGGGACATAGTTTTGTCCTCTTCTTCAAGCGGGCTGTTTAACGCAATCAGTCTTTTAAAGGACTGCAAACACGACCCTGCGAATAAAGACATGGAGCCCCCAAATACAGCCCATCACAATGTCTTTGTGGACAGCATAGTGTCCCCTGTTGCTCAGTGGCTCCTGATGCTGTCTGCTTTCATCTCTATAATAACTTTTGTGACTCTTCCCTGACCTTTAATCCAGCTAGTCTCCCCTGTGATGGGTGTGAGCTGAGCATAGCCACCAGTGGGGGCACATCGGGATGCTCACAGCCTTCCCACTTCTGCTCCAGCTCCCCCATGCCACTGCTTTGGGGAGTGTGATCACAAATTACCTGTCAGATGCCCAAGCTGCCTGCTGGGAGGGAGCCCCCACCTGTGGGAATGGGGGTCAGGACCCTTGGTCTGCAGATACGGGGCCAGAGTCCCTGGTCTGTGCTCTGCTCCTGCCAGAGTGGCTTCTCACGTGGCTAGAAACACACTGCTGCTCACAGGGCATAGTTGTTGCTCTCTCCCACTGCAGCCCGTGCCATCTGCAGACAATATTAATCATGTTTTTCATCCATTAATCACTTATAACATTAATCATGTTGTCTTCATGTTAAGTAGTGGAGGACTGGGACTGCAGGAACTTACTCACAAGTGATGGACCTAATCTCAGCTGCTTCTGAGAGCTGACAGCCAGCCAGCATTCAATTACATTTCACGTATGCCATGTGGCTTTTATATTGTTTAGTCTCTAATTGAAATCTGGGGCTGGATTGAATTACCTGTCCCACAACAGTGCACTGTGTTGACACAACTACCGCCTCTAGAATTACATTGCAGAGCCCTTGTGTTTGCTGGAGGCAATCCCTCATCCGTAATTGCACAGTGGCTGCTAGGCTGTCAGCTGTCCATGCATGTCTCATGGAACATGGTCTCTTTGCCTGGTCTGTGGCTGCCTGTGACTGGAGTCAGGCTGGCAGCAGTGTGACTGTGGAGAAACAGCTGTATGAAACATGGTCTTAGCCTGCGTGCAGAGCACCTGGATCTCCTGGCAGGAAAGGTCTAGCCTTTGAAAACATCCCCTTGGGGTGGTTGTCCCCAACCCCCCCAAGATTTGGCTGGGGGGGGGGGGGGGGTGGGGGGGGCAAAACCCAANCTCTGGAGGCATCAAATCCAATCTCTGACTTACAGCAGGACTGTCCCCAACATGAGGTCAAGGTGGCTGTGGCTTTGTCTACCTGAGGCGCGAAAGCCTCCAAGGACAGAAATCCCCCACCTCTTTTGCTTGTCCCCACACTGGGATCCTTCCCAAGATTCGATATTGCATCTTGGGCACAGCCATAAGCACCCCAAATCTTGGCCAGAAAATGCAGAGACTGCATTGGTCTCTGCTTTTCTACCAAGAGCAGAGAAATCTTTCTCCTGTGCTGCAAAGTACTTTTGACTGGAGATCCAATCCCTATTTCATTCCCACAACAACATGTATACTTCACATCAGAAGGATTTATGTGCATAACCGACAGTGCAGCTTTTCTCCACCTTTTACCCAAAGCTTGTCTCTGAACCTGCCTGGGGAGGACTGTCATTCATTCAGCAGACAGACACGGGGGCAGCTTTCTTATATCAGGTCCCTATACTTCTCCACACAGACTGAGCCCCTCACGGCTGCTTCAAGCTCCTGGAGCTGCTGGAGTCCAGTTCCAGTACCAACACAGTGGTCACAGCAGCTGGGCCCAGGTAGAGCAGCAGATTTTTTTCACAAAAAAATATGACATTTGGAGATTTGGTTTTGTTTGGACGTAGAATGAACCCAAGACACAGAGCTTCTTCAGTTGACAGATATTTTTCTGGGGGCAGGGGCCTTGGATTTGAACCTGGCTGCCCTGACGCCCAGGCCCAGGGAATTCCTGGGCATGCTGACTTCATGCTACTCCTCTTGCTGCTCTGTCCTCCAGCCAAAGCCCAGATCAGCCATGGGAGCTGAGCTTCTCATGGAGTGGTGAGTGGAGACCTGGGGCTTGCAGACTCTCTAGGCTCTTGGGTTGCTGCCCATGCCCCAGGCAGCTGCTCAGGAGCAGGGGAAGGAGGAGGATTGCCAGGCAGCAGGTCTGGCAGTTTCTTGGCAGAGTTTGATTGCAATCAAACCGTCTCCACAAAACATCATGATGAGCCAGCACATTCCAATGGAGAAATGTCTTGTCTAAATGTTTCTGACGAACTCTCGTGCGGCGGCTTTCTCACTTTTCTTTCTGGCTGTGTTTCTGAAGGAAAAACTATTCAAACACACAGCCCTGGGTAGGGATGCTGTAGGTGTGACTGTGCTGTCTCATCCCGGGTCCAGACCTTCTACTTGGGGTCTGATGAGCCTCAGGGGAATCCCACCAGTGCTGGGCTGACCAAGGAGACCTAAATGGACATGAGAGGAGCATGGCATGCATGCCTCTCGGGTCAAGGAGCCCTTCTTGCAGTGGAGGGCTGCACAGACCAAAGCCTGAGGACCCTCAAGGTTGGGCTCAGTGTGTGTATGCGTATGACCTGAGAGAGCTGAGGTGATGCCCAGCAGCAGATGAGACCCAAACTTGAGGTGTGTTGGATGTGTGGAGGACAAGACGTCCTGTCCATAGCAAGAAAAGTCCCAGCTCTCAGTGCCAGGGTCTTCTCTGGTGGAGGGTGTAGACCTGCTCCCAACCTCCCACTGCAGAGTGAGGTCCGCTGTACCCACATCAGAGGGACTTGGAGTTTCCTCCTCTTCTGAGGGCTTCTAATGGTCCTCAAGCTCCTGCTGCTTCTTCAGTGATGTCCCTCATCCCTGTTGTCACTCCTGGCATGGGCAGCAGAGCAGGGCAGGGTGCCCTGATGTCTGCAGGCTGTTGCAGCCTGTCCCTCACCCCAAGGATGGGTGATCCCTGCCACACCAAGTACACCAAGGAGCAGGAGATCTCTAAGGACTCTCTAAGGGCACCTCCCAGCCCCTGCCTTTGGCACTGCCATCATGGAGGAGCTGGACAGGACAGGAATAGACATCCCCATGTGGAGGGCAGGTCCACCATCAGTGTGGGACTGGCTGGAGGTGTGCATGCTTCTAGGGGGGACGAGGCGTGTGGGGACACAACTTGGGCTCGCAGGGAGCACATCAGGCAGCGTCTGCCTGGCAGGGTATGCGCGCACACGTGTCGATGCGCGTCTCTGGCGGCCGGCGTTGTTGTGCTGGTCTGCGCAAGGAGGGTGTGCGCGCCGGCCAACATGTGGTTTGTGTTTAGCGTGTGTCTGGTGGTGTTTTGTAAATGAGGTGCACTCGGCGACGTGTGTGTTCATTCTGGCACGCCATGGCTGGTGGTGCAGCGTTCCCTGGCTGGCCATGCGCTGTTTGTATAACGGGGCATGTGTTCAGCAACACAGGGATGCTTGTGCATGCGTGCACCGCCTGCGCGTGTGTGCGCCTTTGCATGGCAAAATGCGCCTGCTGCACCACCAGCCTGCTGCGGGACCTATTCTCATTTCAGAGACACGTTTGGGGCTGAAAACCATTTTCCCTGTGTGGCTGCCATTCCCAGGATGGCAGTCCCTGCTCCCTCCCTCTGCTGAGCTGACCCCAACCAGGATGTGTGAAGGGGGGAGGCGCTCCCCCGCTGCCCCCCACGATGCTGCGCTCCCCAGGGAGCTGATGAAGTGCGATGTTTTGTGGGCGGTGGCCCCGGCTGAGCCCAGCAGACAGCCTCTCCCTCTGCAGCAACCTTTCCACAAGCGAGACCTGAGCAAAAACACCTGGAGCCAATTCCCAGCCCAGTCGGGCCAGCAGAAAAATGAGGCATCTGAGGCCTTCCTTTGTAAATGCGCGGTCACTGGGCTGTTCTCTTTCCCTCCGAGGAGGAAGGAAGGGCGGTCTGGTGGGCTGGCTGGATGATCCAGGGATGCTTGGAGCAAGATAAAGGGCGGTGAGGCGATGCGCAGGGCATGTCCGCACTGTGCCTGGCAATGCACGGGTCTTGGACAGAAATGGTCAGTCTGGGAATTGAGCGGCCAGCTCATGGCCGGCTTTATAGCACTTTGGAGAGGAGGAAGCGCTGTCTCTGTGGTGGTGAAGCCGCTTTCCAGCACTGGCAAAAGTTCAGGCATCCTGAGCCCAGGCGGGGAGAGAGGCTGAGGGAAGGCAAGGGGAGAGGGCAGCAGAGGAGGCAGAGATGCACCTGAATAACCCTGGAAAAAGCATCCCATCTCTCCTGCATGCTGCAGAGAGGCAGGGGGCCAAAGTCTTCCCGCTCCCCAGGTCTGGGGCACGGTAAACAAGTCCTGAGGTATAAGCACTGATGGTGTGGCACAGGGACCACCAGCTTCTCTGGGGCCAGGACAGGTTGACAGCATGGGGACACAGCAAGAGCTTGGCACCTGTTGTAGACAAGGAGGGGCGACTCAGCAGCAGGAGCAGACCGTGCTCTGGCAGGAGCAATCAGGGGACCCACCAGCTCCTTGCGCCTGGCTCAGGATGGGGAATGGGGCTGTTGTATGACGTGGCATCTTCTGTGCTTCCCAACAAGATCCAGGTGGCATTGAACTGTCCTCCTCCTGGCTTGGACAGCAGGCAGACTGCCAGAGAGCAAACCTGGCAGATGGTGGATGATCCTGGTGAAGCTCCGCAAGGCCAGAGACAGGCGTCAGAGGAGAACAGAAACTGCCCGAGGAGCCGATTGCTGCACTTGTGTAAAATCATGAGCAATGGCAAAAACAGCAGAACGTGGGAGGGATGCTGATGCAGAGCAGCTTCAGAAACAGTGAAGGATGGAGAGAGAGTTTGGCAATCAACATCCAACTTTTATTCCTAGTTAAATAACAGAGCACGCCGTATGAGAGAAAGTCATTAAGTGTCAAGAGCCAGATTTCAGAGGAGCTCAGTGCCAGGTTTCCCAGTGCTCTGCACCACAGCCGGGGCCAGGCTTTCCAAAAAATCAGCTTCCATTTGGAGCTGCCACAGTGGCCAGGCTTGCAATGGGACTGGTTGGGGCTCCCAGGGGACATGTCTGCCAATGTGCTTGGCTCTTCTCCTAAAGGTCTGACCAGTGCTGATGTTAACTGGATGCTCCCCAACAATGACCCTGCAAGGTGTCCCCAGTGGGTGAGAGGAGTCGTGTCACCTGGTGGGCTGGGATGGTTTTAGCCCCTTGTTGGACTGGCTGAGGCTTTTCAAGCAGGAGACTGACAAATTGTGGGTTGTCAGCTTCCTGTGGGAATTTCTAAGTGAATAATCATTGTGAACATCATGAAAAGCATTTTAATAGTCACAGAATACCATCTGGATGTTCACAAACAAAGGCGATATAAATCCACAACTGACAGCACACTAAACTCACTGCTTTTATAAGTAAAAGTATTTCCAAATTGTTTCCCAAATTATTTAAGCAAGTCTTTCCTCTAATGAAATTCAGAAAAGATCCTAACATAGGCAAACAGTGCAGACTGAGCACAACAGAAACTTTATACAGAGGGATTAAAGTTTGGGTCGGATGTAATCAAATTACATCCCCTGCGTACGAATGCAGTCCCTGTTCAGAGATAAGAGGAATCCCAAACACTTCTGCAATGGGAGGAATAAATCTGGAGGTGTGAAAAGGGGAATGGGGGAGAGAGCAGGGAATAAATCAAACCAGTTTTTGTGGGTGTGAAGGCCTTGTATGACAGCAGCAAGCACCATGGAGCTCATTTGAGAGCATACCAGGAGGGTTGTGCTCAGTCTGGTTACAGCTGCCTCTGAGGTCCTCACAGTGGGGGACCCTGGGAGGGGCGGGAGGGGAGGGATGCTGCAGATAAGAAGAGGAGAAGCTAGCCAGGCAGAAGTCTGTTTTGCATGGAGGAGAGACGTGCTAACAGCCTGGCTGGGTGTTGGCTCTGAGGTGATGTGCTGCAATGGAGGGGAGATGGAGAGGAAAGCTCTCAGGAGGAGATGGCAGGTACGGGCACAGGATTATCTCCAGCAGCAGGGATGGACCTCACCACCCACAGGTTTTCGGTCAGAGGTGCTCAAGCCAGCACAAGTTGGGCTGGATGGGGGGGCCATGGGACTCCCAGCTTGTTCTGGATGGTGACATGCATAGGGCTGCTGCTTTCCTGGGAGAAAGCCCTGGAAATCAGGCAGCAGTGCAGATTCTGACCTCCATGTCCTTATGTCCTTGACTGCACCTCTTGACAGCCCAAAGCAGCCGCTGAGCCAAGGGCTTTGTTCAGTGCAGGCCTCTGCAGAGAAGGAGCTAGGAATGAAAACGGTGATTTAGAGCCAGTGGAGGCCACACCAACGGCAGAGCAACCGTTGATGCATTGGAGGCAGAAACTGGCCAAAACAACTGCGAGCTGGCCACTAGTGTGCTAGGACAGCCACGTGAGAGGTGATTTTGGCAGCACCTGAACGGCTGTGGCTAGCAGCATCACTTTCTGACTGATTGTAGCCCGAAGACAACTGTACCTCTGCCACTCTTGGACCCCTGGCCAGACTTTAGGATCCTGGCAGGTGATACAGAAACACCTGCTTTTGCTGGCTCTTCCCAATGCAACTCTTGCAGCAACAGTTGAGGGTCCTCCAGCCAGCAAGGACTGGGGAAAGCTTCAGGCTGTGGATGAGGGGTCCAAAAACACTTGTACTGTGGCATTTGCCTGCAGATATACCCTTGCAAACATGGGACAAATCTGTCTTGCCCTCCATGCAGGAAGACCATGTCTCTCTGCTCACTGAAGTAGCCTTGGTTCGAAAGTGGGCAGTCCCTGACTCTACCGAGGCACCTCAGCGGATGCCCCACTGTCCAAGGGGAAAATGAACCCCAGTTCCTGGATTTCATCTGAATTCACCTTGTTCTGTGCTGCTGGAAAGTCTTATGAGTAAAAAAAAGTCATGTTTATTCACCACTATTTCAGGCCAAGTTCTGAATGGGAATGGGTACAAGGTTTGGAAGTATAAGTTGCTCACAGAAAGAAACAGGAAATAAAATCTGATCTTTCCACAGTGATGGGATGCTTGCTTGTGACATGACACCTACTGACAGCTGGGCCCCCCTCCGCCAGACCCTCTCTGCTGTGATCAACCTTCTCTCCTTGCCCCAGATGCACCTCTCATTTCCAATGCGAGCTCGGCTGCGAGAGCATGGCTCATGGCAGGAACACAGGAGGAGGACACCGCGTGGGGTTGCTCAGTCATGCTGCCTCTTGGCTCCCCGTCCTCTCCCACTTCCGACCTTCTGCCAGGGTTTGCTGCCTCCATGGGGCTTAGGAGACCGCTCCGAGAGCTCTGCAGGTTTCCAGAGCTGTTCCTCAAATTTCTCCTTGGAAGCATTAATCGTATGTGCCTTTTGTTCAGCTTATGGGCTCCAGCATGGTCTTGGTGTTAGACTGAGACCATGCTTGGTCTCTTTGGATGCATCAGAAAGATTCTAGACACAGGAATAAAGTGTTTGCCCAGACACGCTGCCGAGGGCAGGCTGCCCCACACTGGACCGGCTGCCAGCTCAGGGGGTGCCATGTCCCCGGCTGGCCCCCAGAGCATGGTTTCTGTAAGACCAACGACTGGACCACTTCTGCCTGGATAAACAGGACAAGTGGTGTCACCAGTGAGAGGGAATCAGAGGAGCTGCCTGTTTCCTTGCAGTCACTTTGCTAACATGCCCCTAAACCTTCTCCCAGCCAGAAGAAACATTAGGCACGGTTACAAAGTCAGGATGAGCAGACAGAAATAACAAGCATGCTCGTCTAGAGCATGTCCATGCCAGGCAAAATATTGTGGCTGGGACCGTACTGTGCTTGTTCTGGGGAAGGGGCAGAGGAACCTGCTTGGGCAGAGTGGAGGGCAGGGCTTGTGGTGCATTGCCCCAGCACTTGGCCAGCTGTGTGGGGCACTGGTGACCACAGGAGCTGGCCCTGCCCATGACCTTCACAGATCTGCAGAGATGAACCTACCTGTCAGAGGGGCTGGTGAAGCGGTTTGGGTCCCAGGACTGCAGTGAGATGAAGAAGGACTTGGGGAGGCAATGCTGTGACCTTCTGGCTGTCAGAGACTCTCTGGGCTAGCTCATGGCCAATCATGAGCTGGTGGACATTTCAGAGGGGACCATAGCTTGGGACCTCCTCCATCCCACATCAGCCCTGTCCATGATACCAATAGCTCTTCTCTGCAGCGGTGCTGGGGCAGGAGGGCAGTGGGCTGGCTGCAAGGAACCAGGCAGCCCACCTCTCTGGGAGGCTCCTGCCCATCTAACATGGCTTATCTGTCTGCTTCAGCATCACCGCAGAGGAGCAAAGGCTCTGGGAGCGGGATGAACCAGGACCTGGATACCGGCCGATGAGGGGAGAGGATGAAATGAGATCTGAAGTCGCTGTGCGAAAAAGGAGAGCAGCAAGGATGCAGCTGGGTGCTGATGACAGGGTGGCTGCAGACAGTATTGCAGCAACGTGCTGGCATGGAGCAGGGGCCAGTCTGAAGTCAAACATAGGGAACATTTATACCAGACGGGACAATTACACATTGGAGCTGCTTGCCAGTGAGGCCCCATCACGAGTGGAACAGATCCCATAAGATACTTCTAAGTTTAGAGTAAAGGAGCGCTCTCCAATAGGGGAGGACACGAGACTGGAGAGCTAAATCCCATACGTCGCCGCCAAACCGCACTCCCCGGAGAAGCACACACGAACTGCTCTTGCAACACTCGAGTTACGGCTGAGACACACATTCCAGCTGAAACCCCTATTTTCAGTTGTTTATACATTGCTCAAAAAATATCCTTTTGGATTGAATTTGTTCATGCTTGATCTCAGCCCAGAAAACCGAAGAATTATTTGGGGATGGTTTGAACAAAATCCGTTCAGCTGTTTCTGTGTTATGTAAGCATCAGAATAAATATGTTTTCCTTTTTTCAAACATTTTTCTCATCTCGTTAGCTGTCAGATAGCTCAAAATCAGCTTAATGATTTGGAAGTGTTGTACTTAGCCCATGCCTGGCTCTCAATGAGGGACCAACCCGTTCTTCAGCCAGACAAGACCACCTAAGGGAGCAAGCAAACCAGAAAGGACTACAGCTCTTATGTGTGGTGCTTGACAACCTTAAAGGTGGTCCCCAGGGGCAGAGGAGCACAGCCAGGCACCTTCTGAGAGTGCTCAGCAAGGAATTGGCCAGTGTCAGCTGAGGGTTAAATAAGTAGGTATTGAACAAGGTTGTGGAAAAGAGCCGTAAGCGCTTGTGCAAAGGGGAGGTAAGCACTGTTCTGTTGCACAGACCACACAGTAAGAGGAGGGCTCCTGGGCCAGTGGTCTAACAGGGGCTATGCGTGTCTCACTGCTCAGCTACCAGCTCCTTGAGAGCTCACAGGTTGCTCTGTAGCTGCTCCCTGCTTTTTTTATGCTCTGCCCATGCTTATCAGTTGGTGGATTGTATTTTCAGGAGAGGAGAAGTGAGGGAGAAGAGCTTAGAAACTTGGAGACGCTCTTTCACCCCAGGATCGTGCCCAGGTGCAGAGAGATGATTGGTGATGGGCATTGCAGAAGGAAGCCCAGTCCTTGGTGAGGTGGATGAGGCAGACATTGGGAAGGCTTTGTGCCAGCATCTTTGGGGTGGGACAGAGCTGTTGGAGATGAATACAGAAATGTCCTTGAAATCCAAGATTGGAGAAGACTGTTGTCCAAATTGTAGGAGATCACACCAAGCCAGCGTAGAGGTGATGCCTTGATCCAGCAGATCCATGTACTCGTGGGACTTACTCTTGGATGAAGGGATGAACAAGAAATGTTCACCCCCATGGTGTGCTCCACAGGACTGAGGGTCTCCAAGACACTTGGGTGCTCACATCTTCCTGGTTTGAAGAGGAATTAAATACTTGAACACCTGGCAGTGGATGGGATGTCATTCTTGATCCAGTACCTACAGAAACCAAGGGAAGTCCATCCAAGTGCTGATTCTTAACTACAGGGCATTTGCTTAAGGAATAACATTGAAGTAACTACAGACAAAATGCTATAGGAATGAAAACTGAGCTGCCAGTAACAGAGACTCCAACAAAGTGTCAATATTTTGTGGAGAAACGATGGGAAAAATGAGAAGGATCACTCTGAGCTGGAGATGGGGAATTTTCAAGAGAGTTGGGAAGCTGATAAAAATGCCCTAAGCACAAAAGTAATTAAAGTCCTTCAGCTGAATGTAAAGGCTGCTTCAGCATCTTTACAAGTCACTAAGGGCTCACAAAATTTGAGTGAAGAAGGCAGAAACAATAATCACTTTAAGTCTTTCAAAAGGGAAAAGACTGTGAAACAATGAGCAGGTGAAGGGAAAAGAAGATGTTGGTGGATATCCAGAAACATCTTGGCTTTGACTGAAGTCTCCAACCGAGGGACCAGAGGAACAGGGAAAGGCACCAGTAGTCAAAGGGAGACCTCAGAGCCTCCAATGGGAGACCACAAGCCTCCTTGAGCTAGTGTGAGCCCAAGATGTCCCCTTGGAGCAGAGGCATCACTTGGATCCACAGGAGGGTCTGATCCCCTCTGAAAACTCCCAGCACCTCTAGGCAGGCTGCACTGGTGAGAAACCAGTGTCTCCAGGGTCCTGGAGCAGGATGAATGATTTAACTTGAGAGGGAGTGTTGAACACTTGCTGGGACTGAAATGAAATCATGACTAAAGCTGCATGAAATCTGTCCCTGTCTCCTTCCTCGTTTCACTGGAGGATCGTATCAATGGCTTCAGCAGTAGAAAAGGACATGTAAACACCCTTAGATTTGCTTTAGGACAACAGAGGCATCTGGAAACCCAGCTATCCATTTGACAGTTCAACTTAACTTGGGTGACTTTGCATTGAAGCAGATAAAGAGTGCGTTCATGATCCATCTTATGAGCAGGGAGAAATACGTTCTTAACCCATCCCAGATGTTTGCAAAGCAAACGTATATCTTAGTCCTGAGCTAGCAGAAGAAAAAGTGCTGGAACAAAATGATACGTTAAAAAAAAAAAAGCCAGATCCACATGGTAGAGCTGCGAGTGCTCAGGGAGACGAAGAATGTAGCAGCTGCTCTGTCAACTGAAGCAGACAATTTAAGATTAAAGCTACTGCTTTCCAGAAGTCTGGAGTGAAGCAAATGTTGTATTGGTCTGCAAAAACGGCAGCAGCAATGATCCTGGGAATAGTCCGGCAGCTCTTTTTTCAGGAAAATGCGCTGGAAGGAAGCAATCACTGAGGTTCAGAGAAAGCCGGTCAGAGGGACCTGGGGTCCCTCTGTCTTGTTGACATGGGTGGGAAAATAGGAACCTCGTGAAGTTCAACAGAGACAAATACTGTGTCCTGCATCTGGGATGGAGCAACCCCATGTGTCAGGACAGGCTGGGGACCAACCAGCTTGGGTGCATTAGCTCTGCAGCAAAGGACAAGGGGACTGGGTGAAGAAGTTGACCATGAATCAGCAGTGTGCTTTTCCAGTGATGAAAGCCAACTGGTTAGCTGTGTTAGCAAGAGTATAGCCAACATCTGGAGGGAAGATGTATGAGAAGAGGCTGAGGGAGCTGGGGTCATTCAGCCTGGAGATGAGAGGTCGAAAGGGGGATCTGACTGCAACTTCCTCTGCCTAAAGGGAAGATGTAGAGAAGACAAGAGCCAGACTTTTCTCAGCGGTGAACAGTAAGGGGAAAATGGTCAAGAAGAAGTTGCAAGCAAGGAAAGTACCATTGGACACAAGAAAAAAAAAACATAGTGCAGCCCTGGTGTAGGGGCCAGGTCAGGTTGCTCATGGACAAGGCCCTGAGCAAATGGATTTGGCTTTGGACTTAGCTCTGCTCTGAGCATGACTGGACTAAAGACTTCCTATGTTTCTCCCAAAGTTATTCTCTGATCCTATGGTTTTCTGATAGAGGAAGATCAAGGAAAATAATATTTCTCAGCCTATAACACAGCCTTGAACAGGTTGACAGCGCCACGGATGGAGAAAGACTGCTCTTTGTTCCCTACACTTTAGGATGTGATTGTGCCAGCACTGGAGAACACCCAAAACTGCTGTGAGACTCTGTGGAAGTGTCTCTGTGTTGGGTGAGGCCAGATCAGCAAGTGGTCTGATCTCTCTGCAGCATGATGGGCTGCTGCTTGGGAGAAGCATCAGAGTCCCTGGCTCCAGAATGTCTGGAGTGCCACCATCTTTTTAAGTTCCCCCAGCCTGCAGCCTGGAGACAGAGTTTATGAAGATGCTCCAGCCTTGGAAGAAGAAGGAAAGAAACAGTCATCATGCTTGCTCTGCTCAGTGCTTATTCAATTTATGGACAGAGGGTCTGAGAGAGAGCTCTGGCATTGCCAGGGAAGAGCTTGGCACCTCTTGGCAGCGCAGAACTAACTCTCCACTGAGAGACACCTTCAGGCTTCTTGCCCCATGCTCAAATTTCTCTACTTCTTGAACAACATTTCCACCTCATCACCTTTCCATTGCAACCCTGGAGAGGAGCAGATGCTATGCTGAGCACTCCTCACAGCTGGTCGACTTATGCAGGTTGCGCTACCGACATCTTCACTCCTCTTCAGTGACAGAGATGGTACAAAATCCTTGCAGACATCTCACATGTTGACTATTTCTGGCCTTATCTCCAAGATCAAGACCGTATTTTCTCCTCATTCCAGGAAGGATGAGTTTTAAGAGGCCCAGAATTGGAAACAGCTCCACTCTCTTCCCATGCTTCCCACACATTTTTTCATGTGGGGAGTTGTTTACTGCAGTTATGCAAGCAGCTGGGGTGAGAGTGGAGTCCTGGCCGCCGGGTACAGCATGGCTCCCACTGCCCTGCACACCCTCCCTGGCCCCTGCATCCCACACATCGTGATATGGCGCCACACTGGTGATGCACGGGGGAGCAGAGGGAGAAGGAAATGTCTTCCTTCCCTGAGACAGTCCTCTGGGACTGGAGAGGACTGGATCCCAAGGTGAAACTCTGGGATGCATCCTGGACTCTGTGGAGTGAACACCCAGAGGTGGCTGAGCTCCCCAGCTACTTTCCTTGGATGCCGTTGCAAGCCAGTGACAGCCCATGCCAGGACAACATGATGTTCCTGCTCCCCTGCGAGAGTTCCACACTGAGAGCAGTGAAGGACTGGGGAAGAAGGAGAGGACGCCACGTCCCTCCTATGCATGGTGGTTGGGTGAAGGGCTGTGCTGTGGGGCTGGGCATGGGCAGTGGAAAGAAGTCTGGGATGTCATCACAGGACACAGGTGTGCCACACTGGTGGCACACTCTGGGGCTGTCCCCTCCTTTACAGAGAGTCCCCTACCCTGTAGGGTGGAAGGGGCAGTGAGAGGCACAGGGAGGAGTCACAGACCTCCACTACCACGTGAGAACATGGCATCCATACGTGCTGCTCCCTGCATCGCTGGGGCACCAGAGGAGGAGAGGGACAGACCACAGTGGGGTTGGAGCAGAGAGTCCTGTTGTGTCATGATCTCCACTTGACAGAAGGCTGTAAGCCCTGAGGCAGAGGCGAGGACAGGCAGGACAAGGTGGGCTCCTGTGGGGTGGGGGCAAGGACGAGTAGGCAGGCAGGGGAACTGAGCCAGGGAAGACATGATCCATACAGCCCAGCTGGGAGCAAAAGGGATGGCAGGACCAGGAAAGACACACAGATTCAGGTGGCAGCCTGGATGATGGGGATGAGAAAGGGAGGACAGTGCCTAGACATGATGCACCCTGGATTTGTGGCTTTGGAGTGCCAGCTGAAGGGTGGGCTCAGCCTCGCAGCTCCTTCTGGATGTCAAGGCATGACCCAGTGCACATCTGGGAAGAGCTGGCCTCTGCTGCAGTCAGGATGACACGCTTAGCCTGCTCACAGGACTGAGTGGCACAGGGTTTTCTCAAGCAAGGGTGCTGGAAGAGCCTTGAACTCAGTGTGTCGCTGCCAGCCAGCCTCCCCCAGGCTCTCCCAGCATGCTGCTCTCAGTACCCAGCTGTGGCCCCCTTCTCTGGGCACACATCGCAGCTCTCGGATGTGCCCAGGGACGTTGCTGGCTTCAGCATCTTAAACAGGATGACTGCTTTCCCACCACCACCTGAAGGTGAAAGCACTTGGCTTTACTTCTTCCACCAAGGGATTTACATCCTTGGCAAACGTGATGTCCAATTGATGGTACCAGCCTGCACTTGCAGGTGTCCAAGCACCCTGGGTTATTCCCTGAACCCCACAGAGGGGGAGCATGCAGCATTTCCCCTGCAGTCCAAACCAAGACAGTGTGTGGCTTGTCCTGCATGGCATGGATGAAGCCCTCACACCATGCCCTGGTGCAAACTGCATGGGGAGCCCAAAATCTCAGGCCAAGAAATAGCTTTGCAAAAGCAGATGCTGCCTGAGGTCTCCTTCAGCCTCCTTTTTTGTACCCCACTCAGAGCAGCTTTCTCCTACTACCTTCACTCCTGGTTGTGACTGGAGGGTGTCAGGGCCTTGAGGGCACAAATAGACCTTAATTGCCCTGGTCAGCCTCACCTGAGCCCCATTCACCCCCCTGCCCATGGCCCAGGAGCACCATTTAAGCTGATCTCTTGGCATTCAGAGCATTTCTGTGTAATGTTGTAGGCCTGCTTGTGTCCTGTTCTGTCTCCTGGATGAATCCTGGACCTGTGTGGTAGATAGTTTGCCTCCAGCCCTATCTCCTGTATGGACCTCGGCACTGTGTTGTAGGTATCTTGTTTGTTGGATGGACCCCTTGGGTGTATGTGGTAGCCATGTCTTCAGCCCTCTCTCCTTTTGCTCTTGATGGGACTCCTTGGATGGGCCCCAGACATGGTTCGTTGCTTATGTTATGCTCTCACTATACCTGGCTTTGATATGTATGTAAAGTAGGGCACAGCCTAACTAAGGATGCACAGAGAGGATGGTGTTGAGAGAAGCTGTAGGGACAAGACATGGTGGGGAGCCCATCTGAGCAATGGCTCCGAGCCTGGCTTCTTCAGCCTGGTGAGCCTCAGGCTGGGGAGGCTGCAATAGCATGACCATTAAATTGACCAAAGACTGAGCCATGCTGTGCAGTGAGATTGAGTCCCCTGAAGGAGTTGAAAAGATAAAGCCAGACTCTCCTCAGAGGTGCGCAGAGAAAGAAAAAGAAACAACAGAGACAAGCTGTGACAAAAGTCAGCTCCTATTGGACATAGAGATGATAGCTCCCATACTGAGAGTGATGCAGGAGGACAGGGACCACGTGGTGTGGCAGCAGGTGGAAGGGTCAGTGGAGTGACAGCCAGGGAAAACTGGCCTGGTTTTAGAGGGAGGGAAGGTGGCCATGGATGAAAGCTGCCTGAGCACATGTCTGGTCTTGGCACAGGAAGAAACAAATGTTAACTGGCCATGAATAATCTGATGTGGAAAAGGAAGTCCATAATCTTCCAGTATCCTGGAACTTTTCCTTGGGGAAAACATTCGGGTGAGAGGAGGTGTCACTTGTGAAGGTTGCTGAGTGGTGAGGTGGTATGGGGCTCAGGACCACCCCAGTCCTATGTTCCCATGAGCATAGGACAGTACTGGATATGATCAAAGGACACACTGACTCCTGCCCCCAACCATGGAGTTGCCCTTGAAGTATCCAGAGGTGGCCTCCTTGGTGATGATGAGGACCTCCCCTGATGTGCTGGCCATACTTCTCCTTGATGAGGCCCAGCCTGTGGCTGTCTCACAAGAGGAGTGCAGTGCTGGCCCATATTCAGGGTGGCAACTCTGTTTTTATGTTTACAGATCTGCTACATGGGTATCTCTGCGTGTCCCCTGCCCCAGTCCAGAGGGCGGCACAGTGTTCCAGCTGTGGAGGGGATATCATCCCTTCTGACACCCTGACCGCTCAGCTTTGAGGAGCTCCATAGGCAGAGCTCTCTACGGTGTCATCCTCCTCCTCGCAGATTGTTTCCCTTCATGCATCCATTCTTGGTGTGGCTCGTGCAGGAGGGGTCCAGCCCTCCCACCAGAACCCCAGAATCATTCCCCCTGCCTGCATCCTGCTCAAGCGGTCTTGTTTCCATGACCACAGACTGCATTCAACCTTCCTGGGGGTGGTGGGTCTTCACTTTGAGAACACAATCAAAGTCCTGCTTCTGGAGGATGTCTCAGCTTGAAGCACCCCCTGCTGCCATGGGCCAGGTTTCTCCAATGCCCTCATCAGCACAATAGTCACCAGCTGCATTTGTTGTTCCAGGGAAGGTCCTGGGGTACCATCCCAGTTTCCAGAGCTGGTTGGTTTTCGCCTGACATTCACCTGGAGCTGGCAGAGGAGCTAGGGTGGACATGGAGGGGAGGGATGGGCCTAGTCCCTTGGGTGCTCTTTACCTGTGAATTTCTGGCTTTAGAGCCTGCATCTGCATAGCCGGCATCTCCTCACAGAGCTGGAAGCAGATGTTTGCAGATGGCTGGGCCAGGCTGACCCTGTGCTTCGGGTGGGCTGCTGATCACACAGGTGCTGACAGTCTGCAGAGTCTCAGTGGGCCGTGATACAGCTGCTCCCTTGCTCCCAGGACAGGCTATGCTTGGGCACAGAGAGGAGGTATCCTTGCAGCAGAAACAGAAGCCCTGTGAGTAGCAATCTGTGAGATCTGACAAGCTTCTGCCCCTGGCTGAATTGGAGTCTCAGAAGAGCCCCCCCAGCTTCCCCATCCTCTTTCCACCTGCCTGCTGCAATGTGATGCTCTTCTCCCTTCTACCATCCTGCACTTGTCGCACTCGTCCTGGTGCCTCCCTGCCTTAGCCCCCTCCAGCCAGCTCCACTCACCTGTGTGGGCTCTCCAGGGTGGGCAGCACCCATAGAGCACCTGTGTTCTTGCAGGGGGTGTTGATCTGCCTCTGCTCCTCATCTGGACGAGAGAGCAGACTGTATTGGGGCAGGACTTTGTGCACAGCCTCATGGGAACCATCTCAGACCTGGCAAGCTTCACCCTGGCTCCTGCAGTGGGCAATGTGCCCAGCTTGGTGCTCAGGGCTCACTATCAGCCTGGGAGGTTTTGAGGGCTTCAGGCTTCCTAAGGGTCTGAAGGAGGCAGACAGGGATGGTGGTGGTGAAAAGACCCACCATAGTGGGGTAATGTTGATGAATCAGATGAAGCGAAGGGTGGTGTGTTAATGACTCCATGACCATGCTTATGCCTGTTGGTCTTGGCCCCCTGAACCCTGCAGGGACCAGAAGACAGGGTTACCCTAACCAGTGGGTCTCATGTCCATGGTTGTGTACTGGGGAGGCAAGCAGAGCTTGGAGCATGATTGAGAAAAGGCCAGAGTTTTTGGCAGCCCTTCTACAGCCAGAACAATGGCTGACATCATGTTTTATTTAAGAGGGAGAAAGAAAAAAAAAAATGTGACCAGAAAGACTGAGGCCCTGTAGCCCTGGGAGAGATCGAGTTTATTTTTCCTGCCTGCTGGTTCCTCACGCGCTCTGCCCCTCCTCCCTGGCCCTGGCTATGGCACAGCACATTCCTTTGTCATGATCTCCTCCCTCCCATGCAACAGCACATTCCTCCTGTGCTGACTGCTCCCTTCTGCCATGACCATGTTGTAGCCCTGCTCTGGCCACCCTGGTATGGCTAGGGTAGAGGGGACGGTGCCTGTGCACAGCTGGAAGCTCTCTGCTTTCCACCATCACTGGGGCTTAAGTTCAGCCATGGTGCATGTGGCCATGCACTGACTTGCTCATGGTTTGGGTCCAGCTCCACCCCATGCACAGGTGTCTGTCCTAGTGCTGGCATCTCCATTCCCGGAGAGCTGAGTGTCCTGGAGTGATGGGTTAAGCCTCACCATCTGTGTGGTTCCCTCTGCTGTTGTGGCCTACAGTGCTTGCCCCTGTGACGGGCTCATTGGACCAGGCGGTTCCCAGTGGCATGGGTCAACCTTCCAGGTGGAGATTCCCATGCACCCCAGCCTGATGGGGCCGGGGGACCGTGGCGTGCCAGGCACATCTCTCTATCTTCTCACACTGGGTGGAGCAAGACCAACCTGAGCCTGGGGTCATCTGTTTGGATCCCAACCAGGCAAGAGCACAGGAAAGTGCCTGCCAAGCCTTGTGAACAGCAGAGAGATGAACTAACACCTCACAGGGCTGAGTTGATGGGGCAGTCAGCAGCTCCCAGAGCAGGGGCCAGACCAGGCAGGGCAGATCACCTGAGAGGGTCCAGTCAAATGTGGGTGCTGCAGCAGATCAGCCTGGGGTTGTGCTCCCTTCCCAGCTAGTGCTGGTGTGGGGTCAAGAAGGTCAGGCTTTGGGTGTTTGTGCACCCATGCCAGGCCAGTGCATCCTGTGCATCCACCACACCCAGCCCTTGCACTCCTGCTGGCCTCACTGGGTTTTGTTGGCATACACTGCTGTGTCCTTGTCCCCTCCTGACATGCTGCTCTGAGCCCAGACACAGGCCTGGCTGCTTGTCTTGTAGCATTTTCCCAATGCAATCAGACAAAATGAGATGTTACCTTCGCCAGGACATGGCCCTGAACTCACCCCAGAGCGCCTTCCCAGGACTTTGCCCTATACCCAACCATAGGGGTGACCAGCAATGTCCCCATGCAGCCCACTGGGATCTCTGAGAGGTGGAAAAGTGCCTTTCTCCTGTTTTTTCCACTTATAACAGCTCCTCCTTGCTCCTGCTCATGCTGGGGGATGCACAGGAGAGAGCTGGGGGGCTCTGGTGCAGGGTTGTCCGGGGCATTGCAGGGCTCTGTGTCTGGGCAAAGCTGTGGGGTCTTGGCTAGACCACAAGGGACTGAATGGGGCCATGTGTGCCCCATCTTCTGCCAGCCTGGGCTAAACCAGGGTTAATCAGCGGGGTGGCTGGGAGCTGCAACATGCCAAGAATGTTTCCAGGCTGGAGAAGGGCTGGACATGAATCACCCGCTCCCTCTGCCAGATGCTGCATGCAGGCTGGGCTCCACACTGTGCCATGCTGTGGCAGGTCCTGCAGCCAGCTTGGGGACTCCTGCACAGACAAGGGGTCTGCCAGCCCCCTCAGCATCACCTGCCCAGGTGGCTCCAGCCTGATTTTGTAGCTCCTGGGGAGTCCCAGTTGGATCTGGGATGCAGCACCCACCTCTCTGCTTCAGGCACTGCTTGTCTGGAAAGCCCATGTTCATATGTTGCAGTCATGGGACACACTGCTCCTGTGCTACTTCAGCTCCTTGCCTCCACCACTCCTGCTTTTACTGGTTGGTACTGTGGCCCTACTCAGCCCAGTGCCGGCTTTCTTGCCGCTTGTCTTGGTGCCCATCAGCATGGGGGATGCTCTCTGTTCCCCTCTGATCAACACCGGCCCTGTCCTTCTGTGACCCCAGGGCATCCCAGCAGCTCTGGAGATGGGGACCTGCAGCCTTCCCACAGACAACAGGCTCCTGGACAGTCAGTGCTGGGGAAAGGTTTTGCACACTGGGGTGCTCCTGTCCATGCCTGACACTGCTGGCCTTCTGGGCTTGGCTGCTCAGCAAGGCAGGTGGCTGGTCCCACTACAGGCTTCAAAGATGCCCATACCCAAAAAAGTGCATCCCATTTCCAAAACAGTGCTGTAGCCTCGAGAAGGCAGGCAGTCCCATGCCTGCTGAAGTCCAACTGACAGTCTTGGGGGAGCCAAACTCTCACTACAACCTCTGTCCTGGGCCCTGAGCAGCATCCAGTTCTGCAGACAGAGCTTCTCCTTCCAGTGCCCCCTTGCCTTCCCTGAGGTGGAGGATCAGGCAGAACTCGCTTTGTAGCAGGGACATGGTGCCTGCCTGGCTCTGGCAGGCAGGGACATTGGTTGGCATTAGCTAATGCTCCTGGAGCAGCTGGCTGCAGACTCCAGCTGGTGGCACAGGCTTCAGCCAGGCCACATAAACTCTGTCCATCATTTATATTTCAAAGTACGTGTACCATCAGGGATCTGGAGAAATGCCACTGTCTGGTGCACACCAGCTGTTTCAGCAGTGTGGCTCTGAAGAGGAGGAGGTTGGACCTGGTGGCTTGGAGAGGTCTCGCTTAGTGAGACCCTCTCATTGCATGCTACCCACATATGATGGGCAAGGGAACAGTGGCTGTTTGCCCATCTACCTGGTGTCATTTGCAAGGCTCTGGGTGGCATAATGGCCTGGAAGGACACAGCGGGATGATTGTGGTTCCTTTTCCAAGATGAAGGGTGAGTTTCATGGCTGCCTGAGTGGTGTGTGAGGATGCTGCAGCCATATCTGTGAGCCTCAGGTGGGTGAGGCACCTGTAGGAGAGGACTGGGTAAAGGGAATAAATGCAGTGTTCCTGGGGACCTGCCCTCTCTGCTGCAGCCTGCACCCTCCCCAAATGGTTTGTACTACCTGAACACATCAGGAGGCTTTGCAAGAGCCGGGGGTGCTGGCCAACACAGGACTCCATGAGCTTTTGCCCTTAAAAGCCTTCAGGGAGCTAATCTGCTGGGATGATTCATGCTCCCTGTGGTTTGGAAGCAATGGCAATGCAGGTTGGAAAATTTCACACTTGCAGTTTGTGTGTGATGCAGTGCTTGGCCCTGCATGCCCCTCGTTCATGTGTTTTGCTCCCCACCTTCCCAAGGTAGGGAGAGGGGTCTCTGCTCCCCGTGGGCAGGTCAGGATCTCATGCTGCATGCATCAGTTTGCCAGCACCAGCCCAGAGGTGATGCCCCTTTTCCCCACCCCCTCTACCATTTACATGTGACCTCCTGGGTTTATCCCGCAGATAAACTTGCAGATCATTCAGAGCAAAGACAGGAGGGTATGAGGGACAAGAATGAGTCTACCTTGGACTTCTTGGCAACCAGAAGTTCCCCCAACAAAATCTCTGCAGCTCCTGGTGCACAGATGTCTCTAAATCACCTGCTTACCATGCACAGCAAGGCCGTGAGGGGGTCTGAGCACCAGACCAGCCTTGGGGACATCTGCAAGGCAGTGGCTAAATTAAGGAAGCAGGAAAAACATGGGAAAGGCAGGCTGCTCCTGCCCAGCGCCAGGCTCGTCTCCTTGCCAGCACACTGAACTGCTTAGGGCTAATGTCATACTAGCTCCTTTAATTCAGAACATCTTCATTTTTGTTTGGAAAACAAAAGAGGTTTCCATGTTCGCTTCAGCCTTGCTGAAGCTAGCTGGGAACGCTGTCCCCGCAGACGATGCCAGGGAGATGGTCCATGCGTGGGGATGCAGGGATGTTTCCTGTCAGATGTGGCATCACTTCCTTTGCTGCAACAAGAGCAAAACCATGCCATGTTGCTGCAGCACGATGCGTGTTCAAAGCATTGTGCAACACAACAATCAGCCCCATTTACTCCGCCTGGTGACTTCACTCCAAGGTTTCTGGCAAAGGATGTAATCTATAGGACAGTATTTTTCTCTTGCTTTCCTAACACTTTCCAAACACTCTTGTCTGAAAGCACTGACTCAAGGGTTTCGAGAAGTTGTGCTGAGCATAAAGACATGTGTCCAGAGACTGGTGCCTGTGGACCTGTAGGCTCATTGGCTCAAGAAATAAACAATAAATGAAGTAGACCTCTAAACATCTGGTGGAAAGTAGGAGCATGTTCCACATTCTGAGTGTCTGAAGGATAAATGGGGCTGGACAGAGTCACAGCTCCTTGTCCATGTTGCGAACGGCCAAGCATGATATTTACGGGCTTCAGTGATGCTGTGACTACAGCATCTTGGCACTTCTTTTTCACCAGCTTCTAGGGGAATAGCAACACGTGTGTGAAAAACATGCTGCTGGGGCACAACATCCCGGGTCCAAATGGCAGCAGAGACAGGGAGGGAGAAGCTCAGGGGACAAGCTGAGCTCTTACCTGCAAACATGATTGGGCAGGGCATGCTGTGCTGGAGTATGAAGTGAAGCTGTGCGTTCTGAATTGCTGCAGTCACCTGGAGAAGACAGAAACCACCGAGAAAGCCTTGCAAGCAAGTTGGCTTGATTGCCTGGTGCTATTTCTGGGAGAGACTTCCCTAGAGGTGGGTGTATAATATGTAGGCCTGACCAGGAGCAAGTAAGGGAAGCTGTAGTGAGCTTCACAGTCCTCAGCCCATATCTAGGTTCTGCACCTTCCTTGTTTTCATGGGTCTGGCTGAAACAAAAATAAAATTAAAAAAA